>MU224151.1:761705-773026 GCA_018584345.1 Thuja plicata
GTTAAACTTATATTTTTGTTAGCATATGCATATTGACAATCCGATAATGAATTGAAATGGCATTGAAATGTTACTATTTACTTTGAGTATTTACTAAATGGCATTGAAATGTTGTATGTTAAGGTTAAATGATGTTTAAATGGCATGCATTGTCCATATTTTCATATGAATGTAATGTATACTTGCAAATTTCCTTATATATTTGAAAATTTCCCTATATTTACATAGCCGTCCCCTTTGCCATCCCCTGTCGTCCCCAAAATCGACAAAAAAAATTGTCGTCCTGGAAACCCGTCCCGCCGTCCCCGTCCCCGTCCCGGAAACTCAGGGTAACCTTGATGGTTAGAGAATTAAATCGGGCTAGGCCCGGATTATTTCCTTGAGAAATAAAATAAGTATTATATCTTGTATTTATAAATACAAGTTATAATCAATATAATCTTGAAATTATAATTGTATTTAAAAATACAATTGGGCCCAAAATTCAAATTTATTATTGGCGCCAAAAGGGCCGACTTGATAAAGCTCTCATATATATATATCAGACATTGCATTGTAAAAAATAGACAAGCGATCCATCTCTGCGATATATATACTTGGCATATTCAGATCTGGGCATACTCAAGGCAATGATATAACACAAGCAATCCGTATCTATGGGACAATGATCACACCTTGGCTTTCAATCTGAATATATTCCTAGCTGCGAATATAAGGTCTTTGGCAGCGAACTCAAGGTTTGCAAATATTACTCTTCAATTGGCGATCAAGGTAGCAGCGACACTATATCCGAATAAAACAGCAATATATATTCACAGTGATCTGATTGCATACTTCATAGCATTGGTGGGTGAAGCGATCTGATCACATACAGCAGCGAATTGTATTTAGTATTGATTAGATCTGTGTGTGCGATCTAAATCCATACACATGTAGCAATTGGCATTTGAGGTCTTCAGTGTTGTTCTGAACATTCACTGTGGGATATACTTGATAGCAGCAATACACATCAAAACTGCGTCTATTCATCTGATCAAGAACTAATCAATGTCAGTGTTCTGATTTATATAACTTGGGCATACACACCACTTGATCCTTACCTGGGTGGAAGCGATCTACATCAGAGCTGAGAGGTTGGCAATTTGCTTCATTGATCAGTGATCTTCAGCAAATCAGTAAGTTATGTAATTAATTTTCAAGCCAATAATCTATGATCTATTGTTGCTGGGTTTCTTCCTCCAAGTGGGAGGTTTTCCCAGGATAAATCTCTGTGTTATTTTGTGTCTTTACTTATTGTATATTTACTTAATTGCTTACTATATAATCTGATCATTAAAATTAACAGATATGTCCCTGAAGTTTAGCCACCCATCATCTGAGATGTTCAAGCAACAGAAACAAAGTACACCGATTCCCTCATTTCTGAATTAAATGGAGGCATTTGTAAGAAGGGAATTGTCCTACCACTCCCTCAAATGAAGGTTTTAAACAGAAAAAGAAAATGTAAAAGGCTTCCCATGTATTTGTTGTGACTAATATCAAGCCCCCTCAAGCAGAATAGAGAGGTGAGTAAGGAATTCAAGACGCTTTTCAGATTTAGTGAACATAAATTGATAATTGCGCACATAGTGAAATTTGTCTAAATCACATGCAAATCTAATCCGTTTGCACTAGAACTAGAAAGAAGCGATCCCTTGATAAATTCCAGTTCAATCAAAATAGATTCACAAATAAAATAGCAACGGGCATCCATTTTGCTATACAAAAGCAAGAACATGAAGAGGAAGGTGTTGCTGGTAGGAAACAAGCTAAGTTGCCAATTCAGGGATCCAATTAGTCAGTTTGGCTGATTTTTTTGGGGGAGGTTGGGTTCGGTTGGGTTTGTTATTACAAAAAACATCTAAAAATCATGTGCATGTGTGTCTGTATATATATGCCATAGCAGCAAAATTTGATTGGGGAAAATATTGGCAAACCAAAAGTATAAGATTTTTGAAAAAATCTGATTTAAAGTAATATAATAATTATATAATTATATATGTTTGATTACAATACAATAATGTAGATTTGTTTTCTTCTATGCAAACAGCTGGGATTTATGAAGTCAGTAGGGGTTAGACTCTTCTTGCACAAATATTTGTAACGAACTCTACGTAACTTGTGTTTTTAGATTAATATAGAGCTATCCCCTCTCGTAGCATTTACCTCAAGAAAAAAACTAATTCCAATTGATATATTATAATTAAATTTATATTATTAGAAAGTAATAAATATATAGTTTAATATTTTGAATTTTTCTACATTTACTTATTTATATTCAAATTATAATATAATAGAATAATAGATATTATAGTTATATAATAAGTAATATTACAATTATAAAATAAACATATATACTTTTATATGTAATATCTATAATTTTATTTTAAACTTTTAATGATAAATTTAAAATATGATAATATTTAAATCTTAAATAATAAAAATAAATAAATAATATTAAATATTAATAACTAAGTAACATGAAATCACTGCCAACATTGGCATGTTGTGATGGTGAAGTTATTGTGTTGTTATTCTTTCCATCAAGGTTCAAATCCCATTGGGGATGAGGTCTCCCATTTGTAGCCTCATTGGTTCATAGCTCCAGGTCAAAGCATTTACCCCTCTTAAAAAAAAGTAACATGAATTCAATTATAAAAGATTGCAGTGTTTACGTGTATAAAATAATATAATCATATGTAGTATTAATTATATAGTTATATAATTTTAATAATATTAATTATTATACAATATAATATAGTTATATATTATAAATATAAAATTTTATATGAATTTAAAAATATATTTTTAATTTTTAATAATAAAATTAAAATATGATAATACTTAAATATTATATTATTAAATATTAAAGGACTAAGTGGTTTGAATTTAATTATAAAAGATTGTCATATTTCTGTGTATGTATATATTATAAACTATTATCATATAAATAAAAGTTTAAAACATAATTAAATATTAATATAGGTCCAAACTGAGATAAAGCATAAAGGATAGTAAATTATTTATTTGAAGTCCCTAATAGATTAAAGACAATGTCGCTCCTGGACCACAATGTCTAATTGTGTAGCAAGTAAATTATGGTTCACTAGGGTCATTGTATACGCTACAATCACCATCACTTGAGCATTGGTCAAAGAGAATTGGAATCCCTAGAATCTCTAAAACAAGTTGTGCCTGCCTTTTACATTTTTGCCCGAAAAAACACTAACAAAAGAGAAATGCATTGCGTGAGTTTTTACAAAATATTATTGCAACATAAATGCAACGGAAGGCAAAACAAACAGTCATCAAAGTTATTACCCATGATTTCATAAAAAATCAGTAATTTTAAGAGGGAAAAAATAATGCAACTGAAGGCAAAACAAACTGTCATCAAAGTCATTACCCATGACTTTATAAAAGTCAATGATTTTAAGATGGAAAAAATTGTAAGGGCAGGTCCCATGCGGCTACTAAGCTTGTTTTGGCTAGTAGCTACTTCTCAACATTCTAAGGTGCATTTTGTGGGGCAGGTAACCCCATGAATATTATTTTTTCTGCTTATTTTTAAACAAATCAACTTTAAATATATTTGCATGGCTATGTGCATTGCAGATTTGTATGAAATATTTTCCAGCACAGTCTCTGCAACACGCGTGTAATATTTTCCAGCATGCACTCTCTGCAACGCAAATGAAATATTTTCCAGCACACAGTCTCTACAACATGCACGGACGGTGAGAGGTATGAATCATAAATTATTTTTATTTATAATTAATTAAAAAATTACATGGGGACACTTTCACTGCTTATTTTTAAGCACAAAACAGACATTAAGCAGCTGCATGGGGACATGGGGTAACTGACAGTGATTTGCAATTTTTACAAAAAATCATGAACTTTGCTTCTATGTAGTGTTACACGGGAACATGTCCCGGCCCCCAGACCCCCACATTCCTAGGACGGGAACGTCCCCGAGACGGGGGGCAGGGACGACGCATCCCCCCACTACCACCCAAGTGCCACCTAGTCACCACCAAAATGCCGAGACAGCACGGCGTGCCAAAAATGGCATGGGAGCACCCAAGAGTTCCTCGATCTTCCCAAGGATGAAACGGACAATCGTCCCTTGGGAGAGGTCAAAAAAGCTTAAGCTTAGATTTGCACGCAAAAACATAAAAAAATGTTGCATTTCCGAGGGAGTTCAAAGTTCAAACAAGTCAACTTTGGAGAAAAAAGTTTCAAAAATGAAGAATTCAAAGGCCACGCAAGAGGGAAAATGTGCCCCTTGACCCCATTGGGGGTTGTTGCCCCCAGACCCCTACTTTCAAATTTAGAAACAAAAGAAGAAATTGATGGAGAAATCACGTCGAATCAAGTTGATGTTTTTATACCCACTTTTATTGAGTTCCAGCGATGAGGAGTTTGCCTTGAGGGATGTCTAGAGGCCTTCCTTCACTACATTTTGACATTTCGACATTTTGTACTTGTTTTGACATCATGCTACTCATTGTAATCATGTTTATCTAAGTAGCCGATCCTGATTGGTTCGGATCCGGATCCGGATTCGGATTTGGGTATTTGGAAAAAAGTTTTTGGGCCGGATCCTGATTCCACGGGTATATATATAGACATTTTTGAAATATATATATATATATATATATGTATGTATGTATGTATATTCATAGATTCCATACAGTAACATGTCAATGCTCATTCACCATTAGTTCAAAACTTCAAAGTTCAAACATATAATGATAATAATAAGAAGTTAGAAGCGTGATTCTCACAAAATGATAAATCCATAATTGTCAATATATGATTATATCAGATTCATACTTTGCAAAAGTCTCAAAATGTCATTACATGCTGAAAATTTAAATCACAAGCCATATTTCATAGTTTAGTTTGACTTCATTTTTAAAGAAAAAAAAAGTGGGCCAATTTTTTAGACGCCCAGAATCACGGATTCCTGCGGATCCTCCTGGATTCCACCCGGAGTCCATTCCGGAATCCCAGAATCCATGAGGAATCCAGATCGGGATCGCACCAAAATCAGGATCTGGGGCTTTCCAGAGGGATCTGGTATCTTAGATGTTTATGATATTTTTGATATAATAGAAATCTCCCATTCACCGATTCAATAATTTCATTTGTCAAATTGAAATTTTATTTAGTATACTAATATTCTATTGATATTCAATGCTCATTGTTCAAAGTATTTTAGTATTTGCAATTTTGCTATTTTACTTCTTATACATCTTTTCATAATAAATAACTTATCGGGCCATTATGAAGAGGTGCATCTAAAATGGAAAGACATGACTTGTCAAAGAAGTGTGACCTTTGAGGTATAAAGGAAGTGTCAAATACTTCACCAATCATCATCAACAATAAGAAAGAAATATAAAAGATAAGAAGACCAAGTAATTCAGACTATCAGGTTTCTGGGTATGACTATATCTATATATATATTATAAAGGAAGTGTCAAATACTTCACCAATCATCATCAACAATAAGAAAGAAATATAAAAGATAAGAAGACCAAATAATTCAGACTATCGGGTTTCTGGGTATGACTATACATATATATATATATATATATATATATATATAAAGTATTCTTTGTGATTATTCTTGTCTGGTCTTTGTGTACATTTTAGGGATATAAATCATAATAAGTGATTAATATATGTAGACATTCCCACAGACTTATATGCATCTGTATATCAATGGTCTAGTATGCATTTTATAGCTACCTGATTTAGGAGTGATAGGTATATTGATGGTATAACGACTTAATATAACAGTATGTAAAAGATGTTATGTTCCTAACTGCTGAAATCAATAATGGTAAGGAAAGTGAGGTAGTTACCGTTGGGAGAACAGTTATGAGGTCACCTTCTAAGCACACCACCTCATGGTTGTGACCAAGGAGTCCCCATGGGGCCAAAGAGGTACAAAGTAGACTGCCTTTGGGCTTAGGAAGGAGACTTTCAGGGCACCCAACTGTGAATGATCCCCACAGTCCTTACCATGGTAAATTGGTGTTCAATCATTTGAAGACAAGTTAGGAGTGGCGAGATGAAGGAGAACAATGATAGGACCCCAAACTAGACATACCACCTCATCTATATGGCACGAACCACATTAGGCCAAGAGGGATGGTATATCCGCTCCTAGGAAGGGTGGGAGGTTTCTAGGGCACCTCATCAAATCACCTCAACTTATCAATTCTAAAGTTGGGCCCCTTTAACGTTGATTCTAGCAATCTATTGATTTGATCATAATTGTTTATTTCTAATTGAAGAAATCTAACTATGAATTATGATTATAAATAAACCTAACTGTGTTGCAAGGCTTCAATCAAAGTGACAAGTATCTCTTAAACCCTACTTGTTTGACAAAAATTGTGATCTAGGGCAAAATTTGGATACTCATAATTTGGGGTCATTACATGCAATCACAATTTAATGGTGTGTTCCATATAGTAAGTGACCCAACAGCATCCCTAGTGGAGGTAGCTGAGGTGGCAATGCGACGATGGAAAGTTTCCCCTAAGTCCCCATGTCCCAAAAACATCCCCATCCTATAAACGGGGTTTTGGGGGGGCACGCATCCCCCCAAAATAGTGTACTTATCTGCCCTGCTCTCACTCTTACAGTGCGAACTTCTAAAGGGCAAGGCTTTCAACTAGACTTCCAATGTTACCATTTCTTCTTGCTAAGATTCCTTTATAGTACCAATGGAAGTCACCATATTTCACACATTTCAAAGAACGCAACTACAAGTTTTGAATCAAACTACATTAAACAAGATACATAAGCTCCATCTCTCTTTGTGAATATTGTACATTAGGCTCCATCCCTCTTTGTGAATACTGTACATTCTTTGTACTAATGTGTAGTTTGATCCATTTTGAGGATTCCTAGATCTAGATTTATACAACTAACAGAATCTTCACCCTGACAATTGTTAGAAATACGAAAAGTAGCTAGATAATGAGCAGTGCAGATTAACCTAATGCTTATGACAGATCTAGATAAAATCATAGAGAAGATTATCAAGAGAAAGAGCCATGTCATCCATAATAAAAAACTGTTTAACAGCTAATGAAAAAATCTTACATCAAATAAACAAAATGAAATGACTCATAAATGGAAAATATATTTGAGGGAGGGTATCGCACATAACAAGATTCAGCTATCATGGCTTATCAACAAAAACCAGCTATGTCAATGAACTTAAAAGACTTTAATTGTAAGATGTTTCTCAAGATATCCCGCATAAAGGTAGCATGGTATTCCAATATTAGATGGATATTTTGTTGACGCTTGAGGTGCATGTATCATAATGTTCTCAATCTACGTTTTGGCATTCAAGCAAGAAGATTTTATATTGTTAAGAACTGCTTGAGTTGTTATCATGATGACAATTAAAGTAGCATCCAATGTAAAATGCACAATAGAGCATCTATTATGATTAAAACACACAAAATTGGAAAACCCACAAGTGAATGTTGAACAAACAATTGATGAAGAAAAATTGTGTCAATGAATAAATGATGTGCCTTACAGATTTATGGACAGCATAAAGACATGACTTCCAATAGATTTTTACAACTTTTGGCGTCATACCTCAACACTCCTCAAGTTAATTTTGATAAGCTCCTTGCGTGAATCAAAATCTGGAAGAGGTATATAAATCCTTTTCTCTAGCCGCCTCCTGCATAGCAACAAATGCCTGACTTTAATCTCATTGACAAAGAATAAGTCCTAGATTTTCCTCCAAAACTAAGCTCATTATTCAATCTGTGTTTAGCTTCCAACCATGAAGTTGTTAGGTATAATACTATCATAGATAGATAAGATCCTAAACAACATAAACAAGCTAATCCAAAATAAAAATCTTCTTAAGCATTGAATTAATACATTTTTGGACTACAATAGAGTATGTATCCTACTGTGATAGGTAAACACACACACATATACCTCAGAGCCTCATCAATATCCCATGGAAAGTTTGTTGCTGCCAGCACCATTACCATTTTTTTCTGACTATCTTCACTGGTAGCACTATTACTTACTCCATCTACTTGGACAAGAAGTTCTGATTTCACTCGCCTTGATGACTCATGCTCTCCCGACGCCCTGGAATAAATCAAATAACAAGATAAAACCCATTTTTTCTCATTTAATTTTAGGTACTAGTATAAATCAAATTTAAGGAAATTCTCTTGAAAATGTAGCTTCTCGCAGCCATCTAGTTAGACTGATTTTCTGCTTCCTTCAATCATTGTATCCTAACTCTACCAAAATTTGCTTCCATTCAAGGTAGAAAAGCTAAAAATAAACACTATCATTCATTATGTAGGCCTTCTTACATGGCTTAGAGTCACATGCTGGTTCGTCTTCAAACAGAGAATGGTCAAGACATTATACTGATCATAGTTACACAACGAAATTTTCTGTTATTTACTGAAACCAGTAAATCATACCGTATTTGCTAAATGTAATTGAAAGAGGGCATATATTTTTTAGATGGTCAATAATGAATTGATGATCAAGATTCAAAGATCAAAGCAAACCAAAGATTCTAGTGTGATGGTTAACAAAGGGAAAAAATCTATAATTCAAATTTAAGGAAAAGTATCTACTTAAGCAACAAAATGTTCTAGCTGTCTCATAAATATAAGCTTCTAACTTAGGTCAATTTACGCACCCACGTGCATTGCAAAGTGAATCAATTTCATCGATAAAAATGGTACTTGGAGCATGAGCCCTTGCAAGCTCAAACAAGCAGCGAACCATGCGCTCACTCTCACCCCTCCATTTTGAAGCCAATGTTGCAGATGAAACATTAAAAAAGGTTGTCCCACATTCTGTGGCAACTGCTTTAGCCAAAAGTGTCTTCCCAGTCCCCGGTGGGCCAAACATGAGAACTCCTTTCCATGGTCGACGAAGTCCCTGCACTCAAACAAAGGCCATTTTAAGATCATAATGTACATTCTACAAGGAAAAGGAAACACCAGAATTAGATTCTAATAAGAATTGCTCCATAAGCATGCAAATATTATATGCTACTTCAGATCCAAGGCCAATTCAATATATCTGTCATATAATCAAGTTTTACCAAGAAAATACATTAAATTGATTTTTAGTATGTTGAACAATGATCTGCACTGCAAGACCCGGGATTTTGGCACAGATTATAACACAATTAACAAGTATATTAATATGTTATAATGAACAGCAACAAAATATAATGCACAAACCATAACATTTACAGGTAGACAATAAAATAGTGGAATAATGCTCTCCTATCCAATATGAAGAGGGATAATACATGTACCTACAAAGAACCAAACAAGGAATTAAAATTCCTGTTTCAGATTAGATGGCTAAAGTGTTGGATTCTCATTGCGAAAACCCAAATTCAAATCCCCAAAGTGACATCTAAGATAGAATTGTAAAGGGTGAATCTAGGTCTTCTACTATTTGGTGTAATGTCCCCTTTTGGGATTGCCCTAAATTTTGCACTAGAATCACAAGTTCAATTAAACAGGAGGGTGTAATATAGTCAGAATATTAACTTTACCAATAAAATGTCTTTAGCAAGATAACCTTGGATTAGGTCTTGCAACCATGTTAGATAGCATATGTAGCATAATTCTACCAAATATTTAAGGGTTAGAGTGACATATTGACTACATTCCCTCGGTGTTCCGGGACGGGACAGGGAGCGGCAAGATACAATTTTTTTATTATATATACAGATACATAGATAGATAGATAGAGAGAGAGAGAGATATCAATAACTGACAACAACAATATCAATATGTAAATAGATCATGAGCGCAATAGCATAACAGCATAATAAATTTCAATAAAGCTTTATAACAGCAGTCTCAAACATCAAAAAACCATGGTCTATCAATATCCAAAAGTCTCAAACATCAAAATACAACACCCTATGAAACTAAGCCTCGTTTGGGCTATAACATCCAAAGACTCAAAACCATCTGAGTCACTATCAACCTTTAGCAAAAGTGGATTGTCCAACGGTAGCCACTATGATCAATACCAAATAGTAAACATTTTTAAAGCAGATAAAGTATAATCATACAAAGAAATATAGTGCTTTTTTTTAGTTTCGAAACTCACGAATGCAACTTTTCAAGCATAGTTTTGAGACTCGGACTTGGCATGACTCAAAAAATTTAAAAACTATTAACTTTTGATGTGTATTTCATTGCGTATATTTGATTCTCATACATTTGAAACTAGAATAGCTATTTCGATTCTCATACATTTGAAATTTGAATATATTATCTTGGTTCTCATACAGAGGTATAAAAGCAAACAAAATTTCAAAAAAAAGTTTGTTTTTTTGTTTTTTAACAATTGGGGGCATTCCCATCCTCGCGGATGGCTAGTCATCCCTGAGACGTCCCTCGGCCGTCTCCAAATGTCAGGGGACGTTTCCTTGCATTTCGAAGGGTTAAGCAAGTATCGGGGACGAGAGGTGGACACCCCCTCAATGTCCCGCCATCCCCGAAATAGCTAGGGGACGCATCCCGATGTTTCATACATATATATCACTAATCATTTCAATCTATTTAAATAAATCATTTCAGAACATAAGATTCAATAGTTCTATTCCCATAATCAACCATAATAGGCGTTGGAGGAGTATGTTGGGATGCCCTAACTTCACCACAACTAAGCCCAAGAGTATCCAAACTCGACCTCTTGGCCCTAGGTAGCAAGAACTCTTGTCCATAAAGCATGAGGTAGGCTACTTAGAAGGGGAACATGCACTTGCTTCCCTAATCATGACTCCTCAATAAGACGCCCTAACTTCACCATGACTAAGCCCAAGAGCACAAAGTATCCAAACTCGACCTCTTGGCCCCAAGTGGTGGGAACTCTTGTCCATACAGCGTGAGGTGGGCTACTTAGAAGGGGAAGATGCAGATGTTGACCTTATTGAGGTCCTCCCTAATACTTACATGGTTTATAGGAAATTTCAATAAATAAATGATTAATTACATGTGTGTATGTATGCGCGTGTGTGTGCGTGTGTGTGCAATTGCAAAATATTCATAAAACATATTTCCAAGGTTACCCCGAGTTTTCGGGACGGGGGCGGCAGGGGACAGCGGGATGGGTTTCCGGGACAGCAAATTTTTTTCCCGATTTTGGGGACGGCAAAGGGGACAGCTATGTAAATATAGGGAAGTTTTCAAATATATAAGGAAATTTGCAAGTATACATTACAT
>MU224151.1:775237-795177 GCA_018584345.1 Thuja plicata
GCATGCAATACCTAAAAAGTGTGACTTCACCCTTGTATAGCTGCCCCTAAAATCATCTTCACAAATATGGCAATCTCATACCCTAGTCCCTCCTGCATTCTTTTTCTTTTCAGCCCTAGCTATGACAAATTGGAGAAGAGGTTTTTTTTTGTTGAAGGGGCCCTTTGTATGTTCGCTCATAATTGTTGAAGGGCATTTAAATTTATCACTTTGTTGTTCACTACTAGCTTCAACACTAAAAGTATCACCCCCCAAATGCTCTTCATCACTACTACTATCCCCTATGCTGCTCATTGTGCTTAGTTTTGAGATTTAAGAATGCAATGAACTGAGACAATGAAAAAAATAAAAAAAAATCAGACTTTCAAGCTTTCATATTGGTAAAAAAAAATGAAAAATAGAAGCATAAACTCACACTTGTTGCACAATGTAGAAAGTTGAAACCCTTGCACAATCAATGAAGAAAACCCCCTTTGCAAACCTCCTTTGCTGCTATAAAACCAAAAAATCAGACTGCTGCCAAAACACAATGAAATTAAAAAAATGTTTATGTGCCCATATAGAGCCACGATTTTGGCATTTTAGGGCAAGTATGGTGGTGGGGTCCACAAAACGACCCCACCTATGGAAGCCGTTTGGGCTTTTTTAACTCTTTTTTTTTTTTTTGTCTTTTTGGTTTGGGACGGACGGCCGTCCCCGGGACTTTTTCCCGTCCCCAAATTTTTGCGTTGCCATCCCCAAGTCCCGGGGACGCGTCCCTGGGTAACCCTGCATATTTCTGATATGTTCAAGGAGACTTTTTTATACACGAAAACATTTTCCTTAACATACTTTAATTAATTGTTAATTACAAATTCTTATACTGCTACCATGATTTATACATGCATTCAACTATTCCTTTGGTTTGACTGGGAATAACTGTATTTCTAAGATTTTCAAAGAACCCACAGTCTCCTGATACTCTTTGATAAAAAATGAAAAGTAAACAAAGCTTTTCACTAGCAATGGAAGGAAAGAATGGAAGTGGTGAATGAAATCAACCAGATAAGAAACATTTCAAGGATTAAGAACCCCACCCACTTGGCTCCTCCTAGTGGGCATCAAGATGTGGAAATTGCCAAAGCCGAACAATAATTACCAGTAAAACGTATAGGAAGGGAGAAAACAAGTGTTGCAGTCATCATTACTTGAGTCAAATTCAATAATTAATTTGATTATATTATTTGGGTCAATGTGTTCAATATTTAAATAATGAAGACACAAATCAACTTCATCTTTAACAATTCCTCTTATTTGGTTTTGTTTGCTGAGAGTATCCTTGTCTATGGGTAAGGCAAGGTGATCTTTAAGGTCATATCCTAGCCAGTACACTCCCGGGCATATGAGACCCATTGTTCTAATAAGAAGAGTCTTTCACATCTTTATACAGTTTCAAATTTTTACCCCTTGATTGTGACTTCATGACCAGACTTGGCAGTAAACTATGCTTGCCAATCCATCTGCACCAAAGGTACTCAAATCATATTATCCTCATGTTATCTCTTTTTTCTTGCAGCTTCCCAAACCCCTCTCCTATCAATACTCATCCTCTGAAAAAAGAAACTAATATTAACTCTGAATCCTTCAAAATCCAAATAAAATTTACAGAAGGGAAACAATATTACAAAAAGGATTCTTGAGAATTCCTTATGTTCCATCCAATTCATGTCAGCAATACTCCACGTTGTAATTGCCTTAGCTTTCTTCCCTCTCAGTCTCTCTATCCAGTTGCATAAAATTTCAAGGAACTCCAGCAGCAGACCTTCAGCACTACAACTGCAGTAAATTCCAAGTATTTGAAGCCACAGTTTGATACTGATATTGTCAGACACAAGTTCACAACTAATAGCTCATGCATATTCTCACTTTATACTGGACATATTCATATTTATCATTTTATATGGTGTAAAAACAAATAAGAAACTTGTGCACAGGAGTATCATATAAATGTGACCATCTCCATATGATAAATATAGGCATTAGATAATATTTTACAGGAGCTCAGCATTAGGCGTTGAAAATCACCAAAATTATTTCTCAATTTAGATTGCCATCTTTCCTAAATTATAGTTGCACGCAGGAAAATATTAGTATTACTGACTTATTTGTTGAAGAGCTCTGCCTCATTCCTTCAAAATAAAAAACCAATTAAACTGACAGAAGAAACTATTCAAAAAAATGACTGCATGGCTGGCACAGTTAGAACGTCTTCTAATCACCCATATGGTCAGTAGTCAGCTTACTTAAGGCTGGAACAATGATCCATGAAGTGGCCCTTAGGTGAATTCGTCTGATGTGGAAATTCTAAAAATTGTTTCTCTTCCTTTTAAGAATAGTAAGCAGACATGCTTATGGGCAATATCATGACCATGCTGTGTATGGCAACCCCTAAGTGATGTGACTATCTTGCAAGCACTAAGGATGACATTTTGACTGGATAAAACAGGCCAACTTAATGATTGAATGCAACTTTCAAATTTGAAGATTTCTTTAGCCCAGAAAATTAAATTTTCAAAAGAACATAATTTAATAAATCTTCTGTCTAAAATTTAAATCATACCACAAATTCTCAATCTATAGCAGCTCCATGAGATGAAACATTTGCATTAAATAATTAAGTAGAAATAAATGTGTCAAACCACAGATCCAAAAGAATGATCGCATGGCTGACACAGTTGGAACATCTTCTAATCACCCATATGGTCAGTAGTCAGCTCACTCAAGGCTAGAACAATGAACCTTGAACTGGCCCTTAGGTGAATTTGTTTGATGTGGAGATTCTGAAAATTGCTTCTGTTCCTTTTAAGAATAGCAAGCAGACATGCTTATGGGCGATAGCATGATCATGCTGTATATGGCAACCCCTAAGTGATATGACTATCTTGCAAGCACTAATGATGGCAGCTTGACAAAATAAAACAGACCAACTTGATGATTAATTGTAACTTTCAAATTTGAAGATATCTTTAGCCCAGAAAATTAAATTTTTAAAATAAAATAAATCTGTCTAAAATTTAAATTATACCACAAATTCTCAATTTATATGCAATGTCCCCATTTAATAAAATAATGCAATAAAATGGCTAAAGAGTTATGCAGCCCAGCATGTTTCTAAAAAGTGAAATATAGTTTTTTATTAAAAATTAAAATATTATAAAAGCGACTTTATTAGAAATAAAGTGGGGAAAAAGAAATAAAAAATAAAAAATAAATTTATTTTCCCTCATATGGAGCGGCCAGCTTATGGCAATAAAATATTATTTAAAATAGTAAATGTTTCCTTTCCCTCTAAAAACTTCCACAAGGTCTTTATAAGACTCTACCTTCATTTTGGAGGCATCACATTGAGTTTATTTCTTCTTGTGGGAATTTTCCTTTTGGCTGCAACTTGGATTCAACTTCATTCCAAGGACAAAAACCCTTGTGATTTCGGTGAGAAGGACAGACACTTAGGTCATCCATTGGAGGTTCTGTGACAGGGATCCATCTGTGCTTCATTGTTGATTGAATGGTAAAAAGCGCAAAAATTCTACATCAGATTTGAAGATCAGATATTAGGTCTTCTTCATTTAGTGAGTTGGGCTATTATTTACCTAGGGTTTCACCCTAGATTTGGAGCGCCATAAGGAGGTGGGGGGTGGGGGACGACTTGCCCCAGAGGACAAATTGGGTGATTTTGTGGAGCCTAGGGTTTGATTTCATTTTCAGATTTGGGGCAGACCTGTTCACCAACCTTGGAGCGGCAATTTTGATGCTGGTTATCATCATTTAATTAGGGCTTTGCCCTAAGATTGGAGTGTGATCATCTGAAAGAGTTTTGTGCATTGTTGGAAGACAATTTCACCTAGCCGGTTTTATAGCAGACCTGAGCACCTCAATTTGGAGCTGCATTTCAGTGCCTTTGTAATTAATTGCACTGGGGTTTGAAACCTTCATTTTGGGTATTATAACTTGGCCATCATTTCAAGGACGACTTTGCATGTTTGATATGTATAAACCCTATAATATATTTATGTTTGTTGACATCAGACTTCTGGGCAAGTCGAGGATCAAAATCTGCATATTTATCTCTATTTTATCTCAGAAAATGTAAGGGAAGTTGTATTTCAGTACTAAAAATTTCTGGGCAGATATTAAGATTGTTGTTGTATATTTCTGAACTCAGAAAATACTCTAAAAAACTATTTCTTTAGTTGGTAAATTCAGATCTGATTCTGATATAATATCTGGGACTGTAATTGAAGTTTTTGCATCCAAATAAATTTTCAGAATTTTTGTGCCCTAGTTTGTAGTATTTGTTATCTTTTCCTAGCATCCCTATTTGAGGATATTACACTATAACAGCTCCACAAGATGAAACTTTTGTATAAAATAATTAGCTAATCATGAATATAATCTAGGTGAAGTAGAATGTGATCTTATATTCTCTGTTGCACCCCCAGGGTAAACAGTAAAAAAATTGCATATTCCCATGCTGCCAGGTAACCCCAATTTCTAATGGTATCACTTCATTTTTCCAATTGAAGAGTTAACTCCGAAAGATGCAAGTTTAAATCAAATTAGATACTTTAAAATGTAACAGCATCAAATTATGAACCAAACCATACTTGGTAAAAGTCGGGAAACAATAAAGGATAAACAACGGCCTCATCTAAAAGTTTCTTGGCTTCATTTAAGCCAGCCACATCTTCCCATCGTATTCCAGGGCTGGTCTCCACAACATCCCTTTCCAGCATTGCTGCCAATTCTACATCTGGCCCTTCATATTGGCCCTTCCTCCCTCTATTGTCTTCATTATCTCCACTCTGCATGCATATTTTGAGAAACATCAGTCCATGTGCATACTTGAAATGAAAACCATTAGACATTTAAAGCTTGCAAGAAAAATAATGTTTCACAAAGTTTCAAGAATGAGGGCAGCAGGAATCAGAGTTTCAGGGCAGTAGGGAAGGCAGGCTACATTTAGGCAACAGAAAGGAACAGAAAGTCAAAAATATAATTAAAATGTGAAACAATAAGAATTGTAAGCTTGATGATTTTTTGTATATTTAATTCTCAACTAGAATCTGGAAGACCGTGTCATCCTTGTAACACTAAAAAAATTCTAAAAGAAAAAGAGATGTACAACAGAGAGTTGCATGGAAAGTGCCTAACTTGAACAACTTTCCAGAGATCATAATTCAGGCACTTGTGATCATTTTTTATATGAATGATATTACTTGTTCAAAAACTCACTTGCATGTTAAGAGAAATTTTATCTATGCTGAATCCTGATTAGAATGACAACAATTATTTATCGTATGCAGATTTGCGAACTGACTGTAAACCCTCTGCTTCATGTCTTCTGCACCACACAGACGGTATCATCTTCTTGTAAGATATAAAAAATGTAAAAATCATTTTGCTGATATTTATTCCAATTTCTCTAGGCAATTTCATGTCATTATATCAGATTTGAAAAACCAAAAACTAGCCTAGTTAGAAACAAAATGTCTGTTCTCTTAGCTGAATAATGGCAAAAAAAATTCACTTTTTAAGGCATCTTCAGAGTTTAACTTATTTCTTTCAAGGCAAATTTATAGACATTTGTCTGCAAGTAAATCTTGTAGGCTCATAGAGAAATTTATATCCTTTCAAGGCAAGTTCACTGACACTCATATTTATCAAATCGCATCCATTTATGAATTGCTCTTGAGAATCCAAAGAAAACATATGAGGCTTGTACAATTACTTAGATTTATTAAAATTTTCAAACTGATGTTCTCCCTGAGACAGCTAGACTCCCCTTTTCTTGGTTCCCAAAGGAGGTGTAGATTGAGGACATCTAGGAGTCTTCTGACACATAGGCCCAACATTTTGTGGCCAGTCCAAGAAGTTCAGTGCCCATCCCAGACCACCAAACAATAGGGATGCCAATTTGCCTCTATCAGAGCCAGCAAGGCATAAACATATCTCAGTTCTAAAATATTTCAAAAAAACAAGGTATTCAAATCATGCACATATAAGCAAATGGTAAATTAATTTCATATATGGACTATCATAGAAGACAGGACAACCACATTCCAAACGAAGACAGTACATAAACAACTTCCACCATTAGAATGGCACAATAAGAACTTCCGGAATAGAGAACAGACAGATCAAAAACATCATATTTATATTGTGAGAAAGGTTTAAAAAAGAAGATCACTAGGAAAGATTGCTCTCTGAATGAAAAACTCAGAAACTAAGCCAGATCACGAAGAAAAACAAGACAGATTTTAGTGCGCTAAAATCCCAAGTCAATAAAAACTAGAGCCATTGAATTATAGCCAGCATATAAATCGGTTAAATTTAGATTGTAAAGACTCTTGAACCAAAAGAGCCTATCCACTTAATTGAGTTCAGAATACTGAAGCCCTCGCAGCAAAGATTAATAAAGGAATCCCAAAAAATACCTTAAACCTAGAAGTGATTTTTCATTCACAGGGCAAGAAAGTGACCCAATGAAAGAAAATCAAATATCCTTAGAAGGGTAGCTTGATAGCATATCCTTTAGTCTGCCCAAATACACAATGTCCTGAGCAGAAAGTTCAGGGGCGAGAAATCAGACATGCAAAGATTACAAGGTGAAGCCCAAATCACTATAGTTCTGAGAGCTAAAACAAAGATTGAGCTGCCAGTTCAGGTTTGGATTTTAGTTTGGTTTCACTGGTATGGTAGTTTCCTTCTGTAGGTTTGGTATAGCTACATTCAGTCATATAATATTGTCAAATCCAAAATTGCCTAATTTACAATTTTCATCTTACGTTTCTACACTCATTTTGGTATCCATTCCTTCAACATGTTTTATGTCTCATTTTGCCAATGTCCAAGCCTAAAAACCCATCTCTAATGCGCCATAGAAACCAAACAAACTACCCAAACCTGTAACAAACCCACTCCCAACAGCTAGTAAACTCATTCCTCAAGGACAACATCTAGAAACTGGAGCCCCTGCATGCTTTTGTCCAAGTTCAAAATTTATATTTTCCCTCCCAAACCTGCCAAATCATCAATTATGGCCCTGGTAAGTTCATCAACAAACACTTGACCTAGAACACTTTATTTCAAAGTTGCACGGACACGGATACGGTATCGGATACGGATACGGCCATTTTTTAACACCCCCAATATGGATACGGCTGGATACGACATCAATAAAAAATACATACACATATTTAACACAATTTTCTAAGTTATGAGAGGAGATTTTCATTACTTCAAAAGCAATATAGACACATAAATGCCGCATAAATAATTTAAAGTTAATTTAACATTTTATAATATGCAAAAATGGGTCAGTGAAATAGAAGAACATTTCATTTGTCTTTCTCATTTGGTGTAGGTTTTGTTTATACCAATTTTTTTTTAAATTGCATCAATGAAAGTTCTTTAAATTAAATTTGGGAAGATTTACGTCAAACTTTAAAAAAATCAAATCACATAGTATTTGGCACTGTTGGAAAATCAAGTTTTTTGGGCACGCATAGTATCGGATACGTTTCCAAATTGGATATGGGGATATGCATGCCCGAGGAGGGCCAATCAGAATTGATACCTTAGAGAGGAAACTAAGGAAGGAAAGAAGAAAAGATGAGCCAAAGAGTATGGGCTGTCAAATTATATTTTCAAGTGTTTAAATAAAGAAACACTTGAAAATATTAATTTGACAGCCCATACTCTTTGGCTCATCTTTTTCTTCTTTCCTTAGTTTCCTCTCTAAGGTATCAATTCTGATATAAAAATCAAAATGTAGAAAAATGAAGCACACTGCTGCTCCTATTATGTTGAAATCACTTGCACAAATCCTTCCTGCTGTTGCTTCAAATGGAAAACTACAACCCTTGCTGTTGTGTAAGAAAAGAAAAAAACATAATAAATTTTAAAATGCTCATATGCAAACAATAAGCCACGATTTTGGGCTTTTTGGGCAAACAACATGGAGGGGCCCACAAGACGTCCAACCTAATGCCACACGGGTTGGACTTTTTTTTTTTTTTTTTACTATTTTTTTTGCTTTTACGTAGGGGACGGCTGGCCGTCCCGGGGACGATCGGGGGACACCGTAGACTTCCTCCCGTCCCCA
Source organism: Thuja plicata (assembly GCA_018584345.1). NCBI lineage: Eukaryota > Viridiplantae > Streptophyta > Pinopsida > Cupressales > Cupressaceae > Thuja > Thuja plicata. The sequence continues at coordinate 783,384 of MU224151.1, forward strand.
TTTTTTTGAGGTGACGTCCCCAAGTTTCTGGAACGTCCCCCACTTTTTTCCAGATTTTGGGGACGGGGTGGGCATGTCCCCCAGCCGTCCCCCCGTCCCAGAAACAGGGGGTTTTAGGCCAGGGACGCATCCCCGGGTAACACTAGAAAATTCTCCATTGCAGAAACCCATATTTGATCTCCCTCTCTCTCATTCAACCTAAAATCCATAGGTCATTCCATATCCTCCATAATACTCACTAGGATTTTCCATTCCAAGATCTACCATAGAAGTCCTCCATTGTTGGAGAGATTTCCTTTCACCAAAATCCACCGTTGTTACAGTTTTATAACATTCCCTTAATCAGTCCCTTGACACTCCATTGTATAGGCACACATCACTTTTACTAAACATCCTAATAAGGTTATTTGGTAGCTACAAAGCCTTGCACACACCACAAACACCAACAGTTTGGGCTCACAAACATCCCCATTTTGATGTGCTTCTGCAGAGTCTGAAAAATGCCAAATAGGGGGACTAATGTTGTCTCCCAAAAGAACTAAACAGTTTTTTCCCACCCATCAGATTTAGTCGCATTTTTTCTCAATGCACAAAAGTCACATTTCCATTCTAAAGGCACAAGGATCTCAAAAAAATAGGCAAGCAACTCTTCAGAAATGCAGATCATTTGAAGCAAAGAACAACAACGCCCATCAAATTTGCCTCAAAATTTTCAGGAACCATTTTCAAACCTCCCAAAGTCCATTTCCAATGTTCAAGATTTACTATATCAATTATAATTTATAAGTTCCATTACCAATCATAGTGATTTATTATATTCAGTAGAAGTCTGGAAATTGTATATTTACCATATATTCATGTAATTCTGATTTGTTTAAAGGGTACTTTGAAGGACTAATTTACACCTTAAAAGTTAGACACATGAAAATGCATTATAAATAAATAAATATAAGTATATTAATATAAATTTGTTATTAAATCTATTAACAATAAATTAAATTAATTAATATAAAATAAGTAGTTTATAATTTTATAAATAATAATAAATATATATATTTAATGCATATAATCTATCGGTTTCATTTCATATATTATATTATATGTTGGACAAATAACATAGTATTAAAATAAAGCAAAGGAAAATAAAGGTAAAAGCAATAATGAGGTTAGTAAAAACACAGAATTTGATGCAAAGTATAATTTTAAAGCTGCAATGCATGTAAAAAATAAAACTACCCAATATAGGGGTTTTTTTGGCTCCCATCACTTGATTTTTCAAAGACAAAATTTAGGGAAAAGTGATGAGATAAATGTTAAAAATAATTGCCATCCAATAATGGCATGTCTAACCTGCTGCCCTGAAGGAAGATGAGCTTAAGTCTTAAGAAATTTAATAGGGATGCAAGAATGCCACCAAACCATTTCATATCTACAGAGCCTTTTGTAAATCCACTCTATATAGGAGGATGCTTCTTGTGTTCATACCAGTGTAACACGGGGACTCGCCCGCCCCCCCCCCCAAACCCCTCGTCCCCGTACCAGGGACGTCCCCATCCTGGAGACTTGGCGTCCCCACATCCCCCCACCACCGCCTTCCCGCCACCAAGTCGTCACTGGGACGTGGGGACGGCCAGACGTCCCCGGGACGTCCGAGGAATGCCTAGGCATCCCTCGACTATCCCGAGGACGTCTCCAATGATGAGGAGTTTGCCTTGGGGGATGATTAGAGGCCTCCCTTCACTACATTTTGACATAATTTTGTACTTGTTTTGATATCTGAATATCATGCTACTCATTGTAATCATCTTTATGATATTTTTTATATAATATAAATCAGAATCTTCTATTGGCTAATAATTTGAATTTTTAATAGTAATTGGTAATTTGATATTCAATGTTCAAGTACATTGTATTCTGTATTGGGTATGTTGCAATTTTGCAATGTTTAAGTATTTGGTATAATTAGTTCTTATACTAGTATACATCATTTCGTAACTAGCATTTCAAGTACTATATGTATGGTATATTACAGCCCCCGCCCTCGCCGTCCCCAAATTGAAGCCCTTTTTTCCCCCATCCCACTGTCCCGACGTCCCCCAGTACCCATGTTACACTAGTTCATACCCTTGCCACATTCTAGCTATTAAGCTGTCTCATCCTAGTTCAGCATGCACAAGGCAAGAGAGTGATCCTTTTTCACAGGATTGCATATTTTCAAATGCTCATAAGAGTTTGAAATTGACCTAGGAGTCCATGGACTTTGTCTCCGTGGGGGATATCCCAATTTTGCTCTACCCCTCCTCCAAAGATCTCTCTACCTTTCAGAGAACCAAATCAACCCAATGGTTGAAAAATTCAGAAAGCTATTGAATCATTTGCAGAGTTATGGGCAGAAGGATGTCCTTGTTGGAATTTTACAAATGGTTAAGGAATCTTGGCCTTCCATTCCTGTCCCTTCAGTATTTGCACCCTCATTGGTCTCTTTGCACTCACAATTCTGTCTCCTACTAACCAAGAGTTTGTTTCATCCAACAAATCATGGTTTCTAGGAAGTGCAAGGTCTTTTTGCACCCATGGCATCCCTTTTTAAACCCTGCAAAGGCGGTTTTTCTCAAGTCCCCATTTGGATCAGATTTTACAATCTTCCCCTGGTTATGTAAAATATGGATCTTTTAACACTTCTTGTGGAAGAGGGGTTTTCATAAGGATTGATCCATCCTCGGTAGATCTGGAAAGTCGTTTTGTCAGTATGTGTGGTGGATGATCTTTCCAAGTGCCTTCCAAACTCCATGTGCATGAGATCAGCATACACCTTTGGATCCAATATATAAATTATGAATGAAGGGTTGCATTTCCTTACTTCAAGTGTCATCAAATGGGGCACTTCAAGCAGGACTGCAGCACCCCCACAACTCCTCCAAAGAATGTTAAAACTTCAAAAGTGGAATCTGAAATTGGGTAAGTGAGATCCATATTTCATTTGGAAAAACCATGGCCAAATTTTGTTGAGTGTATCTAAGGATGTTGGGCTTTCTTCAGTGTAACACGGGGACGCATTCTTGAGCATTTCAAGTACTATATGTATAGTATATAGTACATAGCAGCAGCAGCACCCCCCCACCCGTCGTCCGTCATCCCCAAATTGAGGGCCTTTTTTCCCCCATCCCAAAAACCCGTCTTGTTGTCCCCCCATCCCCCAAAGTCGGTGTAACATTGGCTTTCTTCCTCAAAGCATGATTTAGAGGCAAAGACAAATGGGATTTCTCAAATCTATGTGAATGTCAATGAAAATCTTCCCTCGAGTGGGGAAGAAGAGGAGGATATTGAAACAAATTCTATAGACTACAATGACTTTGTAGATGCATTTTTGATGGGGGTTTTCCTTTCTATTGTTCAGGGAACAAGTCTCAAAACAAATGCAAGTTGTGGATCAAGAGGTAAGAGAGGGTGAAAATCAACTAAGAAAACAAGGGCATGAAACAATTCTAGTAATCAAGCTTCTATGGACAAGTTTCTCTACCAAACAAAATGGTGTCTGAAACCAAAGGATTGAAAAGGGGGAAATCCTACTTGAAATTAATGATCAAAAATTTGCTCACAGAAGTTGTCGAAGTTATTGCCTCCTTTCTTTCATCTTTCAATAAAACCACCAAGAAGAGAAGGGGTTAAAAGATGGAAGTTGAACGACTGTTTGGAAGCCAAGGATTCCATTGGTCTGGGCTCTCAATGAACAATCAAAGCTCTCCTAGGGAGGAAGCAAGCTTTGACCCAATACTAAGTTGTTTTCCTGGATGATTTGAATTTGAATCTTCTAGAAGGGTGTTTTATATCCTGCTATTGTATTTATTACTCTTAAGACATCTATAGCGATTTCTCCTTTCTTGGTTACCCCTAGATTTTGAGCCTAGGTTTCTATGTAAGTAGGATGTTTCCTTTCTCATTTTTTACTCTAGGTTAAGGCCAATATAGAATCCCTCAATTAGGTAATCATATATATATATACAAAAAACATATTAAAAATATGTTACCAAGTTCTTCCCTACAAGCCTGGGTTCCAAACTTGGTTCGGCCCAAGTACTAGTCTAGTCATGTTACCTAGGTTTGCCTAGGGTACTACCCAAGCACCTGGTTTCTTTGTGGGTTTGGCTATTGCCCGAGTTAACCTGCAAAGAACCCTAGCTCTAGAGCAATACCCTAGGAGGACTTAGGGACATACTCGGAGCCTAGGCCACCCAAAAAGCATTAGGTTCTAGAAATAAACAAAAGGTTAAGGTGACTCAAAGCTGCCTTGCCTTCTGATTATGCGTGCAAAGAGTCATCTTCACCCTTCATTGTAACGTCCCCTTCTCCTCAGTGATCATTTATGTGTTGATTAGCCTATTCTTTTGTCATCTCGGTAGACTAATTCAGAGATATAAGGGATGAGAGGCTGGCATTGTCAATTTTTATTGATGGAGAAATACGTAATATTATTTTGAGCCTATAAAGTAATAGTACAAGGGAAAAGTCACTTTTGGTTATAAAATTGAATTATAAAAATAAAGTGACTTAAGTTATGAAATAAAGTGATAAAGTGACTTTACTAAGAAGTTAATAAAATATAAGTGACTTTATCATGAAGACAAAATTATAAAATGAATTTATTTAATTCATTAAGCCTTCTAGAAGTGGGACAAACTTCTTGGAGGGAAAAGTTTATTAAAAATGGCGCATTGTGATTTGAGGTCCAAAGGCAGTTTACAAATCTATTTTAAGGGGTTTCCTTCCTTCTCCAAGGATTATGATATGTTGATTTAATACTTGATAATTTCTCCATTGTTGCTGGTTTGACAGTGGCAGCCATATCCAAGGACGGAAACCCTTGGATATTCGTAGGTTGGACAGAAACCCAACACTACTTGGTGGGCTCACTCAAGGTTCATCATTGAACAGATTTGCATCATTTTAAACAGGTTTTGGAGGAGATTTTCTGGCTAGGGCGATTGTGTAGTAGCAGCTTCTCCATTTTTGGACAGCAATCATTCTTCATATTGAAGCGATTATTTGTGGGCTTGGTTGATCTTGATTCGTCCTTGCATGTTGGTATTAGCACAACTCTACAGCAGCAACTTCACATTGCATAGGTCTCTCTTCATGCATGTTTCTAAATCTTCCTTTGTATGCTACAAATGATCATGTTCACATGTGTTATGTTGATATTGGTGTGGAGTCATGCGGATATGTTTGCCTAGAAATTTTATGCATGTTCTAGCATTGTAACAGCAGTATATTTGATGTAACAGCCATTGCATGTTTAGTTTCCTTGGAAATCTATATCGTTTCCTTTGCGTGTTTGCATGTTATTTTGCAATGAAATAAAGCAGAACATGGCAAAAATTGAAAACCCAAATCAGATTTGAAATAATATCCTAGTTCGGGATATTTCATTGATGGTATATTTAAGTAATTTATACTCATTAAAAAAAAGAAATTGTAGTACCATTACAAATTTATCCACAATAATTGATCCTCATACCATCCACCGGGACAACCTTGGAATAGGTTCACCAATAAAGAAGGATAAGCAACTTGCAATATTGAAAACAACAATTGAGAAAACAAAATAAAATGAATGTAATCCAAAGTGATACAATTGCCTTGCAGGCAATTATGTCAAACCCTTCGAGCAATAAATTGCCGGTCTTGGTATAGCAATAATAAATATATGTATGTATGTATTATATGTGTGTGTGTCATAGCCATACCCAACGGAGAAAAAAATTGCCGTACCCAAGGGGAAAAAATTGCCATACCATCGTACCAGGTTCCAATTCTCCTACCCAAACCCATACTTGAATTGGCACCATAGTATTACAAAATTATTCAATACGTATAATATGCTAATAACACTCAGTATTGAAGACATCGACTATACACATACACACACAAGAAAGGTTTAGCATCACATCTACAACTGATGTGCTAATAACCTTTTATATATATATGCTGGTTTTGGATGTGGAGAAAATAAAAAGTATATTTTTTTTCCATTCCACATGGTGATGGTTCCCAACTAGGATGAAGAAATAGTAATCAGTTATATGAGATTGATTGTATCTAACTTTTTTTTTCAATTATGAGTTGAACCCCATAGAATTCCGTCTTTTAGTATTACTTCTCTTGCGCCAAGAAAATATATAGGCGTAACTTGCCAACATAGCATTGGCAAAGCCATCCACAACCATCTTTTTCATCAAAAGTCATTCAGGAAGCCAAGCAAAGTTCTAGAGAGCAATAGTTGAGATGATACATGCTTCTTTCCAGGAACAACAGATAATTATCCTCCAAGCTCACTCATACGAATCCTAGTTCACCAACACAAACTTTGGGTGAAAAGGCATACCTGGGCTAGGAACCATACTCAAACACATTCAAAAGAAGTACATAACTAGGTAACCCATGTATCTAGTAACATAGGGATAAAGGAAATATTCAAAAATAGGAGGGTAAGAATCTCTCCAAGTAAGGAATAGAAGGCATCATTTGAAATTCTAGAGATCTCAATGCCCCTAGCAAACAAAGACTGCTGAACAGAAGCTCAAGCTTTCTAGGAAGGATCTCCTTAATCAAGACCAAATTAACAAAATACAAAGCAAAAAACCAAGTCAGTAAACAATGGAAGCAATTTGTTGTTTTGCAGCGAGCGAAGTCAATTTGGGAGTTAAACATGGCAAAGCACAAGCTTTGGAATGGCAAAGCATGAGCTTTGGATGGGCAAAAATTTCACAGGCTATTGAAGTAACTCTCTTGTTGCTCCTGACAAGAAATTGTTGTTACAAAGGTGTTTTTATCATTAAAGAATGTTCAAGGGTGTCTTTATAGAGAAGAGCTCTAGTAGCCGCCTGAGAAAATGCTTCAAATTCCTTCATGCATAGTTCAAAATATCGGTATCGGCAACTTATCGCCAAGGGCCAAAAAAAATATATCAAAAAATATCGGAGATAAGTCGAAAACTTATCGGGAAAATATCGGGAACTTTAAAACTTGCTTAAATTTAATTAAAAATGCATTTTTTTGCAAAATTCAATAAGCATATGCACCAGCTTTCCCAAATAATTTCAGGTTCAATTTATTAAGCTGCATGGAATTCTCCGAGTGCAAAAACTATATTTTTGATAAAAGGAAAATATAAAATTTATATACGAGGAAGAGACCTTTATAAAAATCATTGTTTACTAATGGTTCACACAACAAGTGGTGGGTTCCCTGTCAAGCTGGAAATGCAATTTTGATAAAATATGGAAGTTTCTCTTCAAAATATATTTTTGATAAAAAATTTGGCATCTAAGAAAGGCAAAAGAGTTTTATCGAAGCTCAATTTTCATCGAAATAAAAGGTTCCCTAATTCTATGAAGTATGTTAGGGTTTCTGCCTAGTGTTGCAAAGTAAGCAAATTGACGATCAGAATACATCGTGAAGGACAATCGAGAAACAATAAAAAGATAGAACACATCCTTAGATTGGTCCGCAATTGGAAAACGTGACAACGAATTTCTCTAACTTCACCAGCAAATATAATTGATGAGCATAAAACTAGATTTTACAAGTCTGAAATGACTTCTCTACCATTAATTTCTTCTCAGTCTGCGTTGAAATGAGAATTTTGAAACGCGTCATGGTAATTGGATTTGGTGAAAAGGACTTTTGAAACTTTCAAGTAATATAAGCAAACAAAAAAATGATTTTTAACCTTTTCTGGGCCGTCAGTCCCTATAAGCGGACTACGGCCGATATTTTCTGCAAATATTGTGATAAGTTTTTAACTTATCGCCGACATTTTAGGCAATAAGTTTGCAACTTCTCTGCGCAATAAGTTCGCGCGAAAGTTACAGAACTTGTCGCAGCGCATAACTTATCGCGATAAGTTCACTTATTGCCGATAAGTCTGCAACAAGTTGATCTATGCCTTCATGTTTGATGGTATGAACTTGCAGTTTGGAACATACATTGTATGTTTTGTGGACATTACACTTCTATCTTTACAGGTCCCTGATGCTGCTACAAATATCTCAAGTGCATGTTGTGTTAGTAGTTTACGTGTCTGTGAGGACTAATCCAAAAAATACTTTGCATTTATCATGGCTCACATTATTTAAAAAAAATCTAATCGCATATTTCATCCACGATTATAAGCCAAATTCACCATTATTACAAATTTTAAAGAGATTGTTGGGAGGAGTTGTTAATTGTCATCTCATATCTTAGATATAATAAGATCGTAATTGGATGAGATTTCCACCTATATTGTGGGCTAACAGATAGTGAGGAGGCATCCAAAGGGAAAAACACTTCCCAAAAGGAGTTCACCCACTTTATCTCTGTTAACCTTGTGATATCCCTGATATAGGCTACATCGGCCAGCCAATCCAATGACGGTGTTGGTTAACACCCCTTTCATCTACCAGCTATTATAATTTAATATGTAATAAAATAATGAATGATAAATAAAATTATTTAATATGCATTTATTAATAATTTTCTTTAATTTTATTTTAAGCCGAGTTTGTTTAACGTGTGTTGGGCGGACTTGTTGAGGCATGTTGTATTAATATGGATCACTCTTGTGAAGGAGGCATCAAAGTTTTTTATTTGCAAATGCTTTCAATGAATGCAGGAGACTTCTGAGATGCAACACTTGGAAGGCCCCACTATAGGTAGGATGATACTTCTACCTATTAATTCTTCACAACGCGATATTGAAACTTTGCCAATCTAAACATGGCATTGTAGGATTGAAGGTGATACTGAAGACAGAGGAGGTCACGAAGAGCTGGACAAATATTGGATTTCATATTGGAGCATGCACCTGATCAATCCGTCAATATCATTCCTATGGCCATGTCTACACAAAACCTTTGTGTGTTCATATACATCAGCAAAGTATTTAGTGCCTGCCAAGAAGGGTGAAGTGATTCAAGCAAGCTATATTGGAAGCACGTTGCTTAGAGGAATCGTCATCGCTAAGGAGTCTAAGGAGACAACAAGGTCGAGTCTGTATTCGTCGTAGATCATCAAGCTCATCGCAAACGGCATAAGCGATATGACTGGAACTTGGTTGTTGCTTACCGCGCCACTTCCAAGGCCCATATCATTAATCGAATTATCATGAAAGTGGAACAAGCAACCTCTTGAGTGCGGTCGGATCAATCAATATGAATTTCTTGGCCACCATTTGTTAGATTTGTATGTTTGAGTTTGTCAATTATGAATGAGTGAAGATGATTATAAAAACTGTATCAATGGATCCACTGTGTGATTAGTCCTGTTTATAAGAGCTTTTTTGGATAGATTGTGTGATCTGAAGTATGACTGTAATTTTTTTACGAACTATTCTGATGATTGGAAATATTGTTGTGTATCTATTTATTGTTTATATTTCCAAAGTTCCTCTATTGGTGTATTTCAGTGGTATTGGAGCTTGGCATCCTGCCAGCCTGTGTATTTAATTCATGAGTGACAGAGATCTAACGCATCGTCAAAGAGAGGAGGAGGCTGCTATGGGTGACAAAGATAAAGACAATCCTCAAGAATTCATTAGAGAGACCAAAAAGTTCCAGACCAGCATGAGGGTCACCATGGTGGAAAGGTTCCAACTTCTAAGAGGATTGAACAAGCAATTGAGTGTCTAAACGCCTATACCAAATGAAGCAGAAGAGAGCAGCTCTGGTGAGAGGATGTGTAGAGATGAGAAGGCCTCAGCCAATAGAAAAACTTTTAGGGTCACATTTCTTAATTAAGGAGCAGCAAGTAGGGAGGAAGAGCCACCTAATCAGGAGGACGAAATGACAAGACTTCATGATGAACACAATGCCTTAAGCGCTGCCATATACGGAGATATGACTTTCATAGAATTCTATGAGATGAAGACAAGGAATGGGCATCGGAAAAGAAAGCATGAATGGCAAAAGTGCACTCAGCACCGTTTGGGAAATATCACCCCATTCCTACTTTTGATGGATCCAGTAGCTCTTCAGCAAGGACTTGGTTGCAGAAATTAGACGCATACTTCTCCCTGAATCCAATGTTCAAAGAAAAGGCTATCAAATTTGCCACCTTGCATCGTGAAGGAGTGGCTCACGAATGGTGGTATTACAATATGGTAACCCAAAGGCGTGACAATCACCACCTTAGAGGACTTCAGCTGAAAATTGACAAAAAGGTTTGACAAAAGGGATCGCGAAATTAATTTCAGAGAATTAGCATAATTGAAGCAAGAGGCTAAGGTGGAAAAGACAATGTAGCAGGATTTCAAAGGCTTACAATGATAATTCCTAATGTGACAGAAAGAAGGCTTATAGTCCCTTTCATGGAAGGCCTAGCTGAACCCCTTAAAGGTTTAGTTTGATGTAACAGAAAGAAGGCCCATAGTCCCTTTTATATTGGTTTTCTTTGATGACATTTTGATTTAAAGTGAGACATGGGAGGACCATTTGATGCATCTAGATGAAGTGCTTGGCATCCTCGAGCAGCACTCTTTATGCCAAGGCCTCGAAATGTGAGTTTGGGTTGACTGAAATTTTATATTTGGAGATCAAAAGTAGTTGCCCAAGGGGTTAGTGTGTATGAAGAGAAGATCAAGGCAATCTAGGATTGGCCTAGACCGAGGAATTTGACACACTTGAGAGGATTTGTGGCACTTTGCAGCTATTACAGGAGATAAGTAAAAGGCTTCTCACAACTTGTAGCTCCTTTGAGAGAATTCAAAAGAACCTAATCCCAAGCAATCTCAAAGTTAAGACCTCTGTACCTTATGATATTCTTCTAGCGGAAGCTGGGACTTTTCCGTTGGAAGCATCAACGATAACTCAGTTACATAGCTACTTAAAGAAGGTTGAAAACATGCACGACCAACGCAGGCCAAAAATTGTGAAGGATGAGGATCTTATGCGTAGAAAGAAAACATGGATGAAGCAAAATAAAAAGTGGTTGAATAAATGGAAAATTTAAGCTACATGAGTGTCCTAATACAAATGTGGACATAAAAAAGTGTCATAGAGAAGTTTCAGAGTGCCATGTGGACTAATAACATTGGTAGAAAAAACGCTTACTACATTCAAGAGTTCAACCCAACCAGGGAGCATGGGGAGAAAGCGTATTTAGGGGCTGCTATTAAAGGGAAAGCAAAGTTGTTAATGACACAATTGAGGACGGGATCGCATTATCTCAGGTGCGAGACAAGTAGATGGAAGAGGCCCAAAGAGGCTTGGGAGGAGAGAACTTGCATGTTTTGTAGAACGGGCGTAATTGAACCGAATGGCACTTTCTCACAGAATGCGCAGCTTATGACGATATTCGAGCTCAATATGAAACCATCTTGAAAGTGGACAACAAGCACAGTTTATTTGAAGAGGATAAGGTCAACCAAACTGCTGGTTTGCTGGTTAAGATTCATACAAGAAGATCGGAGTTGGAAAGGAATATGGAAATTAAGGCTGGGAGCTTTTTTGGTCCCTTAGACTGTTTGGTTTCATGGATGTCATTAAAATCATTTATTCATTCATTGACAAATTTGACAAAGAAGGGGGCATTCTATTGGAGCCCACCAACCCAGAAAACTTTTGATAAACTCAAGGAGGTAATGAGTTCATATCCTATTTTGGCAATTCCAGATTTCTCACTTCCTTTTATTTTAGGGCCCGTTTGGTTGGCGGAATTTGTGCATGCTGGAATTGCCAATTCTAGAATTGAATCCATTCTAGGTTTGTGCTATTCTCAAAATGAATTCTAGAATATGGCTGTCCTGTTTGGTTCACCT
>MU224151.1:797311-851439 GCA_018584345.1 Thuja plicata
GATATTCTCTTCTTCATCATCATCATCTTCTATATGGAGCCTAATAAGACTCGAAGGTTAATTTTTCCCCACTTTTATTGGCGCAGTTTCCACCCCAAATTATTAAATGGGGGTTTGGGGGCAAAGCTTTAATTATCGACTTTAATTATTTTATAAAGGCTCCGAGAGTTATTTCTAAAGGCAAAAAAAATTCTTAATTTCACCACTTTACATCTTGGCTGGCCGCGGGTCCCTGTGGATTCGCGCGGATCCGCATGGGATCCTCATTTTCTCCTCCCGATCCGTGCGGGATCCAGGCAGGGTCCGGATTTGGACCTGTGGGTCTGTCTAGATCCGCGGGCCACGGATCCATCCGAACCCACAGGTCAAAATCCGGACCCTGCCCGGATCCAGCACGGACCAGGACGAGAATCCGGACCCGGATCCAGGGTCCCAGACGCAAATCCGGTAATATGCTCAATTTCATGCGATTCCTTCAAAATCTAAACCCCTACAAGTGGCGAATCTGTTTTTAAGAGATATTTAGGCTCCGTGGTTTGCCAAAGAACATTGTAAGTGATAAGGACAGCAGATTTCTCAGCTTGTGTTGGCAAGAACTCTTCCAATTGACAAGCATAGAGTTAACACCAAGCAATAGCTATCATCCACAAACTAACAGGCAAACTGAGATTTTGAACAAAATGATAGAGGGCTACTTAAGGAACTACGTTACAGGGTAACAAACAACTTGGATCAAGTGGTTGCACATAGAGGAAATATCGTTACAACACAACACATCTCATGTTGATCCTTATGGATAGCAGAGTTCCAAGAGGCAAGGATGTGGTACAGCAGAGTAGGAATATCTTGAAAACTCTCAAAGAGAACATGCAGCAGGCCCAAAACCAGCAAAAGATATATTCTGATTGGCACCGAATGCAGAGAGTTTTTGAGGTAGGTGACATGGTGTACTTGAAGTTGCAACCCTATAGACAATCTTCCATCAAAGGGAGTGGAGCTGAGAAGCTGAAGCCATAGTTTTATGGACTCTACAAGGTGTTGAGGAAGATTGGTGAGGTGGCTTATGAGTTGGAACTTCCAGCTAACAGCAGAATTCAAAATATTTTCCACTTCTCATGTCTCAAGAAAGCTCTTGGACAGCAGATTTTCAGTTTGTCATGTAAACAGAATGCTACTATGGCTCACAATGAAATCATATCCCAATACCATCATTAAAAGATTGAGCTTTTGAGGACTTTTAATCTGTATCACGTAATCAAGCTGAGGAAACTACCTCTCATTTTCTTCTCAATCATCTAACTACTACCAAAATTTGAGCTTGGATACTACCAAAATTAGAAAGGAATTGGGTTTTGTGGGAGAACATATTAAACCTTGCTAAGTCCTAGCTTAAAAGAGGCTTTGGACGTGGATCAAGGATAGTTTAGTCACCAATCCCAGCTCTGGCCCTTTGATACAATTGGAGAACCCATAAAGCCATTGTCTTGAAAGACAAGGAGTAACATTTGCATATATTCTATGCTTAGCTAGAGGTGAGTATTTCTAAAATAGTGTCATCAAAATGTTAATCCAACAAGGTGGGAAGAATCAAGAATATTAAGCTTTTGTCCTCAATTTCCACCCTAACAAAAAGCTCTAGGTAAAGAAGTGAATTAGAGCCTCAATAAGATGCCACCCCAGTTGTTGAATAAATTCAAAAGATATTCTAAAGGAAACCTCAGACTGGCAAGCAATGGAGATGCTCTATGTGATGAGTGTGGTAATTCAAATGGCCCCAGCATTTCACTTAAACTATTGTATTGATACGGACACAAATAACTTTAGCAATAATAGCACAGCATCAAAATGAGTTAACTAATTGTGTCTGCATATTACCTCACAACACAACATAGATTCTACGCTTAGCTAGAGGTGGGTATTTCCAAATCAGTGACATCTAAATGCCAATCCAACGTAGGTACGAGGAATAAAGAATATTAAGCTTTTGTCCTCAATTCCCACCCTAAGAAAAGGCTCTATGTAAAGAAGTGAATTGGAGCCTCAATAAGATGCCTCCTCTAGTCGTTGAATAAATTCAATAGATATTCTAAAGGAAACCTCAGACTCGCAAGCAATGGAGGTGCTATATGTGATGAGTTTGGCAATTCAAATGACCCCAGCATGTCACTTAAACTATTGTAGCGATATGAACACAAATAACTTTACCAATGATAGCACAGCATCAAAATTAATCAACAAAATATGTCTGCATATTAACTCACAACACAATCCAAGCACTAGTATTGATGTTTACAGTTTGCCTTTTTTATTTCACTTATTTCATTAATTATATCCATAACTATACTGTTATTGATTAGTCTCTATATTTTATGTTTTCTATACTGTATTCTTATTGATGAACTTCTAATTTTTATGATTTCCATAAATCCATTTTATCCACAAAAATGCTTCCTCGTACCCAAATCTTAACCTAACATGGATAGTTCATTGTAGTATAATGAGAAAAATTGTAGCACTGAATAACTGGTGATCAAAAACATTGTTAAATTTTTTACACAATCAATGTTTGATAAACAAAAGTATGATCTAAAGCAATTGATGCAAGTACTAAAGCTTAAAGACACAAGAATCAACACATTTTTAATAGCCATTGCATAGAAATTCTGAAACTCAATACATCATGCTTTTCAACAAATCAAACAAAAGAAAGTAAGATGACTAAGCTAGGATTATCCTCTAAGTACCATTGTTGTTTTGCCAGTTAATCCAATGAACTTCATCAGATGTAAAACAACAGGTGAGGCATTGCATTCAGTTCACCTAGGATCATTTCTTCATAAAGAGGTTTTTAATTAGAAAAGATGAATGCGAAAGCAAATCTTGGAGAGCGGAATAAGAAAGTTTTCTTTATACATATAGATAGGCAGATAGAAGAGTTCATTGACAAACAAAATTGACCAATATAAAACAAATTAAACAATCACCAGAGAATCCCTTTTGTTTGGAGTGGACCGACTAGCAGCAACACCCTTTTTGCCCTGTTGCCCTGAGTTTCCTGTTCCTCGACCTCCTACACCAGCTTTTCCTGAAGTGCCTGCAGCATTACCTTTAGCCCCACGGTTAAGCCCGCCTCCAATACCCTTCACATCTCCTCTAGTAGAGCCACGGGCCCAGGAAGCATCCTTTCTGGACTGAGCAGCAGACATCTGACCTGCCCTTGTTGGTCTTCTACTACCATATTGTTGTTGAGGATCTCGACTAGGTGGTCTCCACACATCAGGGTCATCAAAACTGCTAGGAAAGGAGGAATACTCTTCTACTGGTTGAAACATATATGGTTTTGAGGGAAAACTGGGCGAAGAGGGCTTCATGATTCCTGTAGCTTCCTTGAAGGCTTCTCTTTCGGCATCCAACTGCTTTATAACCTCTAATTCCTCTGAAAGATCTTTCTTGAATTTTATCCATTTGTTGTGAACTAAAGGATCGTCCAAGATGCTCAAATGTCTGAAAAAAACATGCGCGTGTCAGAATCAATAAAATCATCTCCAGCAATACAGAAACTGATTTCTATGTACTAATATCAAAGTGAAGCATAGATTTAATACACTGCGCACTAACAGATAGCAGACATTACCCATGCTATATGCACTTGCAAGTACTTAGGACCCCAACAACCACTCAAATTATTTCAAGAAATAGCACTCATTTTGTCTTAAACAAAAAAAGCAGATATTCAATTCATCTTATGCTTAAAATCACTCACAGGATTAAAAATTATTGTTGTAAAGGAAATCATTTAGCAAGATGGTTCGGGAAACGCAGAAAAATGTTTTCATGTCCACATGTATAATTATTCACATGTAAATTAACAATTCCATTTCATTGCTAAGTCCATTGCTCATCTGAACCATATTCTAACAGTAACTCCTATCTTTGAAGCTTATTAAGAAATTGCAATATTTGATGCCACTCTACAGCAGAAAATCCTGCCTTCTAGAAACACTAGCTTACAAATTCACTTCCAAAATGTGTTCCATCAAAGTTCCCTTCTCATTGGCAACAGGGAAATGTGGAAATTCAAAACGAAGATGCCTAAACATACTCCCAAAAACCTATAAACAATATTTGAATGCGAAAATAAGCACAGGGATATGGTTATGGACCAAGGGGCGGGGAGGTGTTGCAGTGCAACATAGCTTCCCATAACTATAGAAAACCAGGTTTCAATTTTGATGCAGCAATTTGTTCCTTTCATGTCCAAAATCTCCCTATTAAATATTGTCTAAAATGTAATTTCTATAACAATTTATTGCTTTTAAATTGTACTCCTAAGCTTGTCATCCTACAATCAAAGCAATCCAAGTAAAGTTTTACTTCTTAACTGCCCTGTAATCCCAAAAGTAAACACATTTTCCTAAAATATGTCTAAATAATTATAGATGTTATACTAACAGGACAACTCCAGAAATGTCAGTCTCCACAAGAATTTTGAAAATTGGATAGCCTTGTCAAGTACTTGTTATTTCAATCTCAGGGAATACTTGCCAAGTCTAACTGAGTTTGATAAGAAAACAGAAAAAACATTAAAACTTGGAGATAAAACATCGATAGCAATGGTCAGAGTTTTCTGGATTTAATCACATAATTAGATTAGTTTCATAAAAACTATTTTACCATTTGATGCATCAAACAATCTCTTAGAAACAAGACCAATAGCAATTTGTTATATACTTTTCCTTTAATGAGTTTTGACCAGGTAAGAGTCCAAGTTAAGAGACAAACAGCCAATCACTCACCAAGTCTAAGTCTTGGGGCTATGGTTTCAACAGCAAAAACACTACAGAAATTATGCTTTCAAATTTCGTTTTTGGCAACCATATAAACAAATTCTCCTAAGAAAAAATTGGTAAACTTAACTAAACACACTAATAAGCAAAGTTGCATGGCAACGCAAACGGATGTGTAAATGGGGAATACCATTTGTTTGAGTCCTTGAATGGTTCAAGTGGAAATATCTGTAAATAAAATATAAAAACAAAGAAAAATAAGCTTAGTAATTATAAGTTTCAACTGTAGGGATAACATTTAGAATGAAGATTAAGTTTCTGTTTTTGTTTGTTTTATGTGGTCAGTAAGGAGGAGAGGCAGGCCTAGAAGTGGGCAAGGTTAGATAGATTGTGTTACATCCCTCTTTCATGAATTTTTTATATAATTGTTGAAATTGCATAATTAGATATGTGATGTTATTTGAAATATAATTGAACATTTGTTGATGGATTAATGGAATTAATGATGTAATTCTAGCAACTAATGTTTTGTTATATAGATGCCTTGTATGATAAGAAGATTATGTCTAGCTACCTTTGTGTGTCTAAGTGGATGCAAGAGGTTGGATCACCCTTGGAAACAGGAGGGAGAGTATCATCAGGGAGAGGGGCGCAGACACGAGGAAAGGTCAAAGTTGCCATCTTTGCCAAGAGCCAAAAGATAAGTTAACCCTTAGGTTGCTTGGTTACCATAGAGTCATAGGGTCAAGTTAGTGGTCATAAGCTTTCAGTCATCCAATTAGTCTGGTTAAGGTGACCCTTCTCTTGTTTAATCCGATTATTTGAAAATCTAATCAAACTTTTGAGAAGAGAACTTACAAAGTTGTGTGTGTGTGTGTGTGTGTGTGTGTGTGTGTGTGTATGAATTGGATATATAATTCTAATCTTACAAACTGAATAACTCAATTATTCAACCAATCATATAATGATGCTTTCATGGTTATATAAATATTTAAAGATATATATACAAACGAGGAGCATAAAATATATATACACACACACACACACACACACATATATAAACAGATGCATTCGTGGAGTAATAAAATTGATGCATATATGTATATATACATATGTACATAAGTGATCCAGGAGCATCCTAGGGAAGTTGGCAATTCTGTGTCGACCAAAAATATGTTTAAGTTCTCAGTAGGCTAGGTAGCATTTTAGGGAGGCAGAGAGAGAGTTGATAGCAAACGGTAGTAAGTGGGTAAGAAAGAAACTTGTAAGATTGCTTGGTGGCTTGCGAGCACAAGTTTAGATCTGGTTTCTTCCACTTAGCTGTAGGGTAGGCTGGTGAAGTTGGATCCTACGAGATCTTGTTGAATTTGTTAATGTATTGGCCATAACCAGGAAGGCCTTACAGCCCGGCATGTTGCATGTAATGTTCGGTTAAATGAATAAAACTATTTGTTGATGTTCATATCTTGTGTTGTTGAGTTTTTCCCTTGTGTTGTGTTAAGCAGTTTGGTTGGACAGTCTGTTTTCAGACCCTCCATCCCTCGCACTGCATCAGGTGGTATCAGAGCGAGGTTGATCTGGTTCGTTCCTTCGTGGAGATTGGTTGCAGATCTGTGTTCCAGAACTTGTGAGCTGTGGTCTGGTTGTTTGTGAGGTGGTAGATTGAAGTTTGCACTTACAACAACTTAGAGGTTGTCACGAGGTGGTCGGGAGTGGATTTGTTGCAAAGGATTTGAAGATGCCTCCGAGAAGATTGGACCCTAGGGCGATTGCAGATCTCTCTGATGAGGTGGAATCAAAAGTGACCGAAAGGTTTAGATCTGAGATGGCGGCGATGAAGAATGAGATGATAGCTGAAATCTTAAGGGTTATTATTAGTTTGCAAAGGAACCCTGGAACAAAGGATGGCTATGAGGAAGTTGTCGAAGATTTTGAAACTACTACCAAAGGTGCTGGACATAGTAGAGATGACAGAGCTGATCGTTGGAAAGATCTATGGCTCAGTTGAATACAAGTCATAGGATGGAAATTTCTAATTTTTCAGGTACATTAAACCCCGAAGACCTGATTGATTGGATCGATGAATTAGAAGACTACTTTGAGCTGGAAGATATTGGAGATCCTCTTAGAGTGAGGTTAGCACAAACTAAGTTGAAAGGACATGTTGCCTTATGGTGGAAAGAGTTACACAGAGATAGGGAGGAAGAAGGTGAGATGAAAATCACTCGGTGGAGATGGTGACAAGATTGAAGGATAAGTTCATTCCTACCGACTATGAACTTGAGTTGTTTAAGAAGTTGCAGAATCTGAAATAGAAGGATCTCAGTGTGAAGGACTATATCGAGGAATTCTACAAGCTGACTATTAGATCTAGACATAGGGAGCTTTCTAAGGAAAAGGTTGTCAGATATGTTAATGGTCTTAGATTCAATATCCAAGATGAGATTGGCATGTTGAATATTGGTTCGATTGAGGATGCTTATCAGTATGCACTGAAGGCAAAAGATACGTTGAAAAGGAGACATCAAGGTAACTTCTGAGGGAAGGAAAAGCAGGAGAATCTTGGAAAGGATAAACAGATTGCGGAAGATGGACCCAAGCTTGTTGAACCGAGGCGAAGAACAGGTAGAGGTGTATTCAGAGGTACTTGTTATGGTTGTGGAGAAGGACATCGATCATATGAATGTCCCCTGGCTGACAGGAAGGTCGGTAATCACTGAAATGCTATGGTGAATGAAGTTGCAGATAATGAACCCGAGGTGGATGGTGAGAATTTGATGATTAGAAGAACATTGCTAACCAAGAAACAAGTTGATCCCTATCAAAGGAAGAACTTGTTCAAGATTGTGTGCAAGTCTGGTGGTAAATGTTGTAAGGTGATTGTTGATGGAGGAAGTATTGATAACTTGGTTTCTGAGGAAATGGTTCAGAAGCTTAGTTTGAGGAGCTTGAGGCATCCTTGTCCTTGTGGGATAAGTTGGGTACAAGATGAACATGCTTTGGAAGTAAGGGAGCAGTGTCTTGTTGATTTTCAGATTGGGCAATATAAGGATCAAGTGTTGTGTGATATTGTAGACATGAGTACTTGTCATGTGTTACTCGGTAGACCTTGAGAGTATGATTGTAAGGTTGTGCATAACTGTGTGAAGCATATATTTACCATTGAGAAGAGTGGCAAGAAGTTTTCCCTGATTCCTTTGCAGGATACAGAGCTCGGTAGGAGAAATCTAAGTGTTGGTGGTAGGGTTGAGTTGAAGGAAAATTAGAGGGTCAGAGATCAGAGTGCAGAATAGACCTGTAGTAACCCGAGGAAAGATGTGAGGAGTCAAGGCAATCAGTTGTCTGTTGCAAGAAAGAGTTTGCAGAAGTGGAGTAATGACAAGAGTGAATCGGTTGAGGACTCGGAAGACATGTATATCAAAAATCAGTTTGGGATCTATGTGTTGAATCCCAGAAGATGTTCACGGAGCTGCTGGAACATCTTTTCACACCTAGGATGTCTGATGCAGGAGCATCCTACGGAAGTTGGCAATCCTGTGTCGACCAAAAATATGTTTAAGTTCTCGGTAGGTGAGTGGGCAGAGCTTGGTGAGTCTGGTTGTTCTTGGTCATTTCGGTGCTCGATTCTCGGTGGAAGGAGTGTTTTGCTTCACCGAACGGACTCGGTGTCTGTTGGCAGCGCTGATTCACCAAACGGGCTCGTTGGCTTTGTTTTGTGCTTGGTACCGACTTGGGGGTCTCGATTGATGAGTTCACCGACTGGCTTTTATGGATTGGGCGGACATTGGAGATTGCATCTGTGATTTGAGGGGGTCGTTGGGATCGTGCAGAGTTCTGAGGCGTGCGGATTTGATGCATTGGATCTTGTGCGAACCTAAATCTGATTTGGTGCTTTCTTCTATGTATTTATTGTTTGTTTGCAATCGACTGGGTCATTTAATATGATTCATCGTAGATTGTATTGAGCCGACTGTTATTTAATATTTGTTTGTAAAGCCGATTTGTGGTTGTGTTGTATAAAAGGAGTGTGTAGGTAGCATTTTAGGGAGGCAAAGGCAAGAGGCAGAGAGAGAGTTGATAGCAGACAGTAGTAAGTGGGTAAGAAAGAAACTTGTAAGATTGCTTGGTGGCTTGCAAGCACAAGTTAAGATCTGGTTTCTTCCACTTAGTTGTAAGGTAGGCTGGTGAAGGTGGATCCTGCGAGATCTTGTTGAATTTGTTGGTGTATTGGCCGTAACCAAGAAGGCCTTACAGCCCGGCATGTTGCATGTAATGCTCGGTAAATGAATAAAACTATCTGTTGATGTTCATATCTTGTGTTGTTGAGTTTTTTCGTTGTGTTGTGTTAAGTAGTTTGGTTGGACATTCTGTTTTCAGACCCTCCATCCCTCGCACTGCATCAATAAGTATATAAAGTATACGGCCCAATTATATACATACATACTATTGATTCTGAATTTTGCAACCCTGAAAGGTAACAAGCCTTATGGGAAGTTCAAATGGTGTGGGACCAAAATGCTACCATTTGAAATAGCCTCCAGGATTGAGAAGTCGGCTCTTCATGAATAGGGGAATTTTGGAAAGGGGAAAACTGCGTTAAAGCTAAACTAAGGTGATGCGCCAAATCTTTTACAACTCAGAGAACTAACCAATGAACCAAGCTTGACCATACAGATTAGAAAGCACAAACTGTTCTATATTAGCATAATATACCACAATCCCTTCATTGTCAAAATGATAATAGAATAACCAAATCTAAGACGTAGGTTATAATTTTCAGATCACTTCACGGGTGCATCTATAGAAGCCAAAAAAATAGCAAATACTTTCAAAACAATCCTATTCATCTATTTACTCTCAGCATTATCACAAACATGGTACGATTCCACATATTTCATCACCTCTAACTGGAAGAGTATTGAACATGATCCAGGATTAAAGACAATTCCATAATTGAAATGTAAGCCTAAATAAGATAACTATAGCCTTGAATGACATAAACTTCCAATATATTCAATATTAATTCAAAACCCAAAAGGCTCAATCGAGCACAGTCGATCTCCCAAATTAACATGAACAACACAGAAAATAAAGTCTACAAATAGATCTCCTAAACAATACTGAAAATAAAATAATCTTTTGATAATCAAATTATCTCTTCTCTATGATCCAGCCAACTTAAACATAAAGAACTATTCCCCTTTATAGCTAATCCTCAACCAGAAAAATATTCTTCAATCATGATGCATGCATCCCAAAAGGTGCCACCTCGGTCCATCAAACCTTTTTTACAGCTAGAAGAAACTACCTCGAACCTAAACAAAAAAGTCATGCATTGAACATGCATCCTCCGGACAAAACCACTCACTCGGCCCCATCATGTCCATTGAATGGACAGCAACAAACCTGCCTCGAACCTTGCCCCGACACATGTCACAATGGCAAGATTTCTAACGAGAAATCTCCCCTCCATTGCCTTCAAAGCTCTGTGGACACAACACATCTCCTGTGGGTGAGAAAATCCGTGAACAAAAGAAGAAGGGGGGACCATGCCAAAGAGGTTGTTCCGTCCGATCTTCAAATATAAAGCCCGGCAAAGGCAATCGCATTATGCGCCTCGGGGCATCTGTATAGACATATACACATACATACATCTATATATATATATATATATATATGCATTCTCATTAGCTGATTTTATAGTAATGCCATAATAGCCCTCCTTAACAATAGAATCTTTTCTAGAGTCAACAGGATCAGTTGCATATACTATTGCTCGACCTAAAACTGTTGGTGCAAAGTTTACTGCTAAATCCGCGGGCACAGGGTTAACTACAAGAAGGTGCTAGTATTGATGAATCCGTCAAATTGAGAATTTGAATTCATTGAACAACGGCTTCAAGTCGGGTTGGCACTTAGAACTAGCGTGGAGGGAGACCACTGGTAGTGGCATACCACCACCCACCCTGACCACAGATGAGGAGTTACATGATTGTAACTCTCGTTGTAGTCACGCCTTGTTTTTCAAGATGAGAAGTTATATAAAAGTATCGATGGTAATATTAATACTAGGCATCATGTGTAGTGCCTCTCCCATTTGCTTTCTGCTTGACATCCTTATGGATGTAGCTTTGGCATTATGTTGTGGTGGTGCCTTTGTGCAGTTTCTGAAATTTCCTTGTGATGCGTTGTTTTGGCTCTGGATGCTTCTTGGTTGCTTTATTGTTGCCTTTTGTGATTGGTTGAGTTCACCTTATGCTTCGATGGATATATGCTTCAAGTCGGGTTGGCACTTTGAACCTGCATGGAGGGAGACCACTGGTAGTGGCATACCACCACCCACCCTGACCACAGATGAGGAGTTACAAAGATTGTAACTCTCGTTGCAGTCACGCCTTGTTTTTCAAGATGAGAAGTTATATAAAAGTATCGATGGTAATATTAATACTAGGCATCATGTGTAGTGCCTCTCCCATTTGCTTTCTACTTGACATCCTTATGGGTGTAGCTTTGGCATTATGTTGTGGTGGTGCCTTTGTGCAGTTGATGAGATCTCCTTGTGATGCGTTGTTTTGGCTCTGGATGCTTCTTGGTTGCTTTATTGTTGCCTTTTGTGATTGGTTGAGTTCACCTTATGCTTCGATGGATATATGCTTGTATTGTATGATCATGTTGGGCCCGTGAGAGGTTGGTACCTTTGGGGTAATCTAATTTATGTCTTTGCATCGGCAAGTTTTTTATTTTCTTATGCCTAGTTGTGAGAACCATTGAGCTATGACTTGTTGCAGACCTGATTCAAGGTCCTAGGCCTTTTGAGGCTATGATTGTGAGTTGTGTGGACTCACTATGTTCTTGGTCATTTGGATTTAAGCTTGACTCATTTATGATGTTTTATGATCATGTTCATGTTATGATTTTATACTAGCATTACGAGATGCATCTGAGTATAGTACATTCTGTGTTTATTTCCGATATCACTGCTAATGTTATGATGGTATATGGTTTATTTCATATTTGAGGATACTGTAATTATGCTCATCTTATTATGATTACCATGATGTTACTACTAATTCCTTATGATATTGTGCCTTATCATGTTGATGGACATCTTATTTGGAGTTTTCACTGATATAAGCTTGTATTGTCGTAAATGATTATTTAATGTTTAATTTAAATGAAATGTACATTGAGGATTAAATATGGAATGACTAGTCACGTGACATTCTAATACATACAAATGATCGCGTCACTAGAGCCTCATTGTTCCATTAGGCGCACTTTAATGATTATGTGCATGTACTTCGGCAATATATACTGTGTGGTTGCACTTGATGTGTGCATGTTTTAGTGAACAGGTCAGACATCGTCTCTGCCTGAGCTACGGTTTTGACCGTGTCTTATCCCCGGCAGTGGCATAGGAGATAGTTACATTGGTCATTCAAGATTTTAGCCAATATCATCCATGTATGGACGGTGTACCCATATTGACATATTATACCTCTAGTATCATGTGGGTAAAATCCGGACTTCATTTGCAATATTGTGATTATACTAGTGGTTGTCTGTGCATTATAGAGTAACCGCAGTGTCGCGGTTGAGTTAGATTCCATTGCTGAGTTGCATAGTTCTTTATGATTTTTATTGTTTCCGGCAATTTTCGTTGTAGCGGCATTCCAACTTACGGAATTGGCCTAATTCGATCCAGACTTAGTTGGATTATTTTAAATGTTTATTTTACTGGGTTTTAAGTGGCCTTTTGTGCCTTTTTCTATTTTGGCCAAAAAGTGACTTTTATAATGAAGAATTAGACTTCATTGGTCAATTATGTATTTTGGAGAGCAAAAATTGCTCCAACCCTCTTGTTGATTATTTTGTATTTTGCTCATTGGGAATGACTCGTGCATGGGATTTTTGTGGGTAGCGGCTCGTTGGATTCAGGTCATGATTGCTCCACTTTGTATGGAGGCGTACCCGATTTCAGGGAGTGTGCAATTTATTCCCTTTGTTTTTGTGTTTTCATCGTATGGTGAGGTAGGGCGTCCTACATCTTTTGTTTTACTTTCTTGCTTTGAAGTAAATTGTTTTTAGTTCATGGGCTGAGAATTAGTATTCCCCCACGTTTTCATATTATTTCATTGCTCGGTTGGGCTTGTACGGATTTAATTCGAAATCGAATAGATTATGTAAGGTTATGCTACTCAAATTTTTATGAATGTCTGGAAATTGAATTTTATTGCATCCATGTCTTGTTGGGCATGTTTAGAGCCAAAGGGTATCTTTAAAATTTTCATTTTCGAATTTTGAATTTTGAAGCTTTTACCATGGCTCTAATGGCAGTTTTGGCCATGGACCTAGATATGGTCCCAATTGGGGTTGCATGAATGTTGGATTTATTGCATTCTGATGATGGATTATTTTGTGCAATGATGACATCCGTGTATGGAATTTTAATCCCGAGAGGATTCATGACCGTTTCCTCAATTTTTGAGCCGTATGAGCGTGCGCCCAGGCTTAACCTTTCAACTTTGTTTTTTGGCCCATTCCTAGCTTTGTTGAGCTTGCAATCTTGATTTTATTGGATTGTTGGGATGTTGTGTATGTGAGAACCAATGGGTTCTCCAAGAACCGCGAGATTCCACTTTTGATTTTTGGACGTGTTCATGACCACCTCGATTTGTGTGCTCTCCAATTTTGGATTGTCGCCATGTTGGCATGTTTTGGCTATTGGCCTAAGATGTATCCCGTGATTGTGATGGGATCATGTGGTCGGAATGAATGGATATACAAGGGAGAAGGCTCTATACTATTGGGGGCATCCAAAGGGGTAAATGATATCTTCATGTTACACATCTTTTAACTGGCTAGCGAGATGGAGTGATTGACACTGTATTGACAAATGGGCTATCACTCAATGGAAGAAAATGATGCATAAGACCTAGCTTCACATTAGGTTCACCAAAATGTGGAGAAGGGAATTTACCACCCTTGAGATTGATAAAATCTCGAGGGACAAATCGGCCCTAGCGCCATCTCACTAAACTTGCGCTTTGGTGAGCTAGGGTGATCAAGAAGACTAATTGATTAACTAGAACTCTAATTTGAAATGGAATGCAAGGTAAATTAAAGGAACCAAGGTAAATTAATAATCCATTTAAAATTAGAGTTCTAGTTAATCAATTAGTCTTCTTGATCACCCTAACTCACCAAAGCGCAAGTTTAGTGAGATGGCGGTAGGGTCGATTCGTCCCTCAAGATTTTATCAATCTCGAGGGTGGTAAATTCCCTTCTCCACATTTTGGTGAACCTAACGTGAAGCTAGGTCTTATGCATCATTTTCTTCCATTGAGTGATAGCCCATTTGTCAATACGGTGACAATCACTCCATCTCGCTAGTCAGTTAAAGATGTGTAACACGGAGATATCATTTACCCCTCTGGATGCCCCCAATAGTATAGAGCCTTCTCCCTTGTATATCCCAATACAAATCAATGGGAGCACCATGAGAGGCACAATGGTTGATCCTACATGTACAATGGATGATAATGGAAGACGTAATCTTCATGAATGGGCCACACCGTGCAAAATATGACAAGTGTCAAGCAACCATTAGGACTCACAATAGTCTATCACTTCCGCCTTTGGGGTCAACCACCATGACGGTCCTTGTGGGGCCCAAGGCGTTTTCTACAACTTTTGTCGTTATCCCGGAGTCATATCTCTTCCGAGTGAAGTTGGGCATCCCCTGGCTGATCTCTATGGGAGCGGTCCCCTCAGTGGTCCATAAGTGCTTAAGTTCTCCCATGAGAGTATCGTACATACAATCCAAGACATTGGATATCGACCCCTGATATCCCATGGGAGCTTCTTATTGGATCATTTCCGACAAGATTTATTATTCATAGCTTATGAAATGTACAAAGTCGGGGAACTTTCTTATAAATTTGTAGCACCTATTGCCCCTCCCGTTTTTGTTCTTTTGTCTTAACCCACCCCTGTGGTTCAACATGCTTTGTCCTTTGTTCTCTCTTCATCAGGGGCCCAAGGTAAGCATGTATCTTAGGGGAAGCCCCTGCGCCTGTCGAGGACTTCACAACCTCTGGTGGTGTCTTTTGTTCTTGCATCTGCAATTATCGCAGACAAAGGAAAGGCATCAATGTTGCCTAAGTCTAAGGCTTGTCCTCTATTCATGCTTCAGATCTTAGCGGACATCCCTCACCTTGTTGTCTATAATAAGGGTAAGAGGTCACTACAGGCACCAACTCCCCAGATTATGAGGGCACATTTTGATCCTCCTACTGCTCGCAAAGCAAAAAGAGAAAGGGCAACCATGGTTGAACCTGCACTTGCCCCATTGATAGCAGCTCCTACTTCATCAATAGGGCCCTCTTCTTTGTCGATCACGACGTTGACAGCCAACCTGATTGAGCAAGATGCTACCGAGCCTCCACAAGATTCTCGTCCTGATCCGCACCTTCACTGGAACTAGCTTGCGTGTGTGTAAGCATCGCCAGCAAGCTAGGGAACATGAGGTCGCCGCAATGGCAAAGATCAAGCCCTCAATTCTTGTGTCTGTGTTGCCTGCTCTTGCTCTTGTTTCAGCTCCTGCCGCATCTATCCCTCGTCCAACCACATCCTTTGTTTCGCTTCATGTTGCTCCAGGAGTGACTATCGGGCCTCACGCTAAGTGTGTTCAAGATCTCCACTTCCTAGGAGCCTCTATTGATCGCCTTGCTTCCTAATATCCCATCATTCCCTAAACATATAAACATGTTGCATACACAAGTGTTGTCAACTGCGGTCATGTCTACCCAGCCGCGCCACCTACTGATCGCCATCCTAGCTTCCCTGGGGTTCTTAGGCCAGCTACAATGGATCAAAGGCTATCCCCTCCATCTTGAAAGAGAAAGTTTGAGCAGGGCCTCGTGCTTGAGTTTCCCCCTTGAAAGTTCGCTCTAGTGAACCCTCTTTGTATCCATGCTTGCAATGGAGAAGGTTTTGGCTTCTCCTAAATTTGTCACCACCCCTTTTGTAGAGGTTGGCAACATGGCTCCTTCAATCTTGCCTCAAGTTGAGTCGCATGCATCCTATGAGGCATGTATGTTCGACTCACATGAGGAAGTTCCAGCATTGATGGTGATCTTTACACGATCCCTCACACTTGCCTCAACTGAACTTTTGGATGAGAACATCAAAGCGGCCTCATCCTTAGCATTAGGTGTTGGTGAGGCGCCAAGGCCATCGTAGTGACCATCCCACTACAATCTTGACCTCCCTCCCCATATGATCAAGATTGGGAGGACAATGACCTGTTAGTGGATAATCTATGAGGCAGTTGTGTATTCTACATATGTAGCTTAAAGACTGCATGTATGTGTTCCCCCATACTTTTCTTTAAATGTTGTGCCCCTCTATCGGACCCAAGTTACTCCATTGGTACTTGGAGACAGAGTGTGATATGTCGTAAAATTCCTCTATTTATCTTGTTCTTCTATTTGTCGTGCATAACACAATTTGCTACCCATACTGATGTATGTACCATCAATGATCACTTTCTTATCAATATCTCAATTTATCTCTCTTTCATCTAGCATGCTTATCTGCAGCTTGTGTGTTGTGATGTAATCTCGCAACATTTCAGGGCTTTTCCTTGGGAGCAACTCCATGCGGACAAAAGACCCTTAGGTCAACACACTTACCACAGATTGAATTCGATATAGGGTAATTTGTAAATCTGACCCCTCAGATTGAATTTGATGGCTTGCAAAGATGAGAGACAGGTCAACAGACTTACCACAAGACTCAAAATGAAGGCCTTTGACTGAAACCACATGGCGACCAGTCTTGAAAACATTCTTACAAAATGCACATACTTGACTAGCCAGATAATGAGTATAATACAAAAGTTTAAATTTTGGCTAGTTGGAAACGGGGGCAACACAATGCAGCTAAAAAAATTTATGCAATATTCTAGCAGAACATGTGCAAGTAAAATGTCTGGTGGCAGTGAAACAATGAATGACTACTAGTCTCCATTGTCTGGTTGCCAGGATGTTCAGTGGCCAGAATGATATTCCAGTGAAAAAGACACTAACAGTCAAATTCAAAGATATATCAGAAAACTGGCAACGGTGGTATAATACAAATGTGGAATAAGTTATAACAGTTCCAAAGTCAGCAGTAGTGGTAAGAGGTGTAAGAATATGGCAGCTACAGTGGGTAGCCCATCATGATATAGACTTCCAAAAAAAATTGCACTGAAGTGTGGTGACTAAAATTGTACTTAAAGCTGTAACTTTTTACCACTCAGATTATACAGCTTGCGGTCAAGATGTCCAAGAATGGGAGTACAGTAGATGTGGTGATTGCAGGCACTGAAATTTGTGACACTGTGGGAGACACTATAATTATTAGCTTATTGGAAACTTCCATTGGCAAGATCCAAGTAAAGATTATAAGTTATAGCTTAGTGTTTGGAGATAAAAGCATTGGGTTCAAGTCCCTTCATCTTTTCAATGTTGTACTAAGAAAATTAGAACAAATAATCCTCAGAAGTCACCATCATACAGTTCTAGGGGCCATGACTTTGAAGTAGAAAGTTTTCAAGGTCTATAGATTCATCTAGCCAGAAAAATTATGACTTGTGAGATTCAAATAAGTTAAGATTCTTCTTTGGTAGCCCTAATAATTCAACTCCAATGCTTACATGTTTGGATGCCCTAAATAAATCCAAGGGTTTCTAAATGTTGCCATAAGTACAAAATTTGCTGATTTATGGATTTTAATTTTTCCAGTGTTGGAAACTTTCAAATTTTGAATTTTTTGATGAATAATTACTCTAAATAACGACATAGGTTCTTCTAACATCTGATACAATTCCACCTTGGTAGACAATTGAATAGGCATTTGATACAGTGACTTCAGAATCTCCTGCAAGTGGGAACCAATCAACATTGCAAAAAAAAATCAATTAGTGAATAAATAGTTGACATGGTTTCATTTTTCATAGATTATGTTTGGGCATTAAAACTTGTAGCAGATCATGATCATCATCGACATAGGTTCTTTTCCCCCAAGATTTTAATGTTAAGTGGCAGACAAGAATTTAAAATGGTATTAGTTTATGTTTCACAATCCCTACCAAAAACACAGTCTGTATTTTGAAGCTTCAACGGGAAACCTAAAAATTGTAATCACAAATTTATAAGGTATTTTCTTTTTAATGTTATTGCTGCAGATGGTAATTTGTTTCTTTTACAAGATTGTGACAATACAAGATTGCAATTACAAAGCAAGTTTTTCCAGTTGTTAACAAGTGTACAAGAAAATGCTGTAATCAAATAAGAGATAAAAATGATCGCCGGAAGGAAGCACTTATAAAATGAAAGATACCGGACACGTTCCAGCTGAAAGTGTAAGAGGACACAAAAGTACTTAATATAAATAATATAAAACTTAGAAACAAGAGAACCCAACATTATACATTGAAATAAAAACATTGTTCAACAATGGTTTAGAGACAAGGCGGATTATTTCCAAAAAGATGACTCAAGTTCCAGATCCGGAAGACATCTTTTGCACATTATTACGGCATGATTTTGCCAGCCAAAATGGAAGGGGATGAATGCTAACAA
This sequence comes from Thuja plicata, assembly GCA_018584345.1. NCBI lineage: Eukaryota > Viridiplantae > Streptophyta > Pinopsida > Cupressales > Cupressaceae > Thuja > Thuja plicata. The sequence goes on from MU224151.1 coordinate 815,730, forward strand.
CCATGCGCAAATAGAGATTTTCCTGAAGCTCTTCTGGACAAAAACTTCTACGAGGAAAAGATTCATTTTCTTAACAAAATAGAATAGGGTTTGACAACAATATTACCTCAAAAAAATAGATTTTAGCAAAGCATATATGAAAAACTACTGGCCAAATCGAAATCGTTATGTCAATTTCACATTTACATTTCATATGTTTCAAATACTAATTATAGAATGCTGAATTAAGTCAGCCCAGAGACGAACTGTTTACTTTTTATTGCTATTTAGAGTCATCTTGAGTGGATTTATACCCTTGTTTTTGAAGTCATGCTTACGCATTGACTGTTCGTTAAATTGAAAACTACATTCGTAGTCTATTTTTGAATTAATAGGCATGTAATGTTCTTTCTAATGCAAAAGCTCTATTACAAGAAAATCTGGATGACATGGAAACAGGATCTGTATACAAAACTGGAAATGGGCCTTCTGGGAGAACAGAAACGCCAATGATGTCCAAGATCATAATTCAAACGGGAAGCACGAATATGATTTCAAATTAGCATGTAAAAAATCCAAGCGATCTACGAACAAAATAAAGAGCGATAAAAATCCAGGAGTTACTTGTCGATTTGAGCAATGGCGGCATCGAAGAAGATAATGGAAGTGTCATAGAGGCCTTCCAGAGCATAGTCGCGTGCTAATTTCAGTTGTTCCCTCAGCCCTGATACTCCTCCCATTATGCAATTCAAATTTACTCTCGTTACTAATTTATATATATAGGCTCATTCTAAAATGACAATCGAAAAATATTTACACGGTGCTGAGAGAACTCTTATTATGTAAATTCGCACATTGATGAACTCTTTCCAATTTATTTCAAAAAGCTGACCCCGTTTCTCAAACATTTTGACTAGAGATTTAAACCTCATGTAAAATTCTAGTAAATGAATGAGACATCAAATTAATGAATTTAACTTATAGTTGGGATAAATTATATAAATGAATTTTGAAATCTATAAAAGGAGAAATGAAACTATTCACCTAACTTTGGTGGCTAATAGATAGATGTCTATTATTTTGACTACAACTTTTAAACCATATTTCAAAATTTATTTTTTACATATATTTATATAAAATAATAAAATTTAATTTAGGTTGTTCTTTAAATTTGGTAGATTAATCATAAATAATATAGATTTGATTTTAAATATTATAGATATTAATTTCTATGTAGCCTTGATATGTGTGCATATTACGTCACTATTTACAAACATTATAGGGGAGATTATCAAATCGATAGGGTCAAATTCTATTTGGAATACCCCCTAAATAGATTGACTTTATGACTAAACAAATATTCAAAGATAGCATGCACAAGTTTGTAGATGACATATATATGATTATGATGCTCCAAATCAAAATGTTTCTAGAATGAATGATTCATGGTTCGCCACTTTTAATCAAATATTGAATGTCCTAAATACAAAGACATAAAAATAATTCACAAAAATGTACACCAAGCAACTCATTATGATTGTTAGAAAAATGCAAGAGCTACAAATTTTGAACTTTAAATTTTATTTTTTTCATCAATCAATCCTAAGGTGCAAAAGATTGACCCAAAATAAAATAGCATTTGTTTTAAAGCAATGAACAAGTGTGTGGATGTGAGGCTAATAAATAATGCGTAGACAACAATATATGAGAAAGTGTGTAAATAGGAATGGTTCAATTTTAAGAGTAGTGAAATTGTTGTAAATGAATGTGAAACAAATAGGGATAAACATTAGGTAACATTCAAACTTAGCACAAGAGTGTCACTTGTTCTTATGTAATTGTATTACATCATTCCATCAAAATAGGTCTAAAATTAAATGGAAATCAGGATGGATATTTTAATTTTACCTTTAAATTTTCCTATTTAAAATGAGTGTGTATTTCAAAATATATGAACATTATCATAAAAAGTCCAAATCTTTAGAGTTGTTTTGAAAGTATATTTGGTCAATGTAAAGTAATGGATCATGCTTGGATTTTTCTTGCATTCATCTCATTGGAATGACTAATCCATATGGACCTACAAGTTAGATAAAATAGATGTAATGATTAGATTCTATCAAACAAGTAGAATAAGCATGAATGATAAGTAAATCTAGCTTCAACCTGCTAATGGGCCTTCCTAAGTAGATCCAGGTGCTCCTGTTAATATGGGAAATCTTTGAGAAAGTCTTGAACAGGGGTGGGTGAAGTTACATTTTGATGGTGTATGAAAATCGAATCTGGGACCCTCGAGAGCCGGTTATGTTGTCGGGGACTGGCAAAGAAACATCATCACTTTGAGTGCAAAATGTATATGTGATAGGAATAATAATGAAGTAGAAGTACAAGCAGCTTTGAATGTACTCTATGTGGCAAAAAAATTATATTTCCCTTGAATTCATTTAGAAGGGGATTCCCTAATTGTTGTTAATGCAATCATTGGAGGGGAAATGCCTACGTGGCACTTGAATAAATATATCAGAAAAAAAAAATCCCTTTTAGCCACCTTTGAAATTTTAAAATCTCACATGTAAAATAGGAGGGGAATGTAATAGTGGATACCCTCTCAAATTTTGCCCTCTTATTATTACTAGATTAGTTGAGAGTATTGTTTGAAGATTTCAGAGATTTGGAAATCGATGTTTTTTGGCCCCGTACACCATCGAAGGATAGCACATTAACTGATGTTACACATGTTTTGTGTGATGAGTGGGGATGGAGGCATTTAAAGCCACAACAGAGGTGGCCTTTTTGCATGTCTATTTATCATTTAGTGTGTGAACTATGGTGAAGGAAAGTTGTAGATCAAGGAAGTGGTGGAAGAAAATTTCACACTGATATCACTAAAGCAACACCTATGCTTCAAGGATCGCATATCAGAAAAGCATTTGAAGAAAGTCTTCAAATTTGACAAGCCATTATTTTGGAAAATAATCGATCTTATTTTGGGAGAAGAGTTTATGCAGTCTGAACACGTGTAGTGTTGCAACATTGACATTACATTAGCTTTCATGGCTTGGTCTTTAGAATTGGGTACAAAGGAGGAAACAATGTGGGTAATGAAAAAGTGTATTCACTCAAAATGGTGGCATGGAATGGTGCTCATTTTGGCCATGGCAGAACCAAGTAGTGGTTTGTGTTCTTAGGATGGAGATTGGAGTAGAGTTGGGGATGGGGATCAACCAATGCATCTCTTCCTGATTTGGATTGCCTCAAACAATTGGGAGGAGTGTCATGAAAAGTCTCTAATCAAATGGGATTCTTTGAAGGATTTTCTCTATTCTTAGGAGAAGGAGAAGATGATGTTGTCAGTGACATCTGAGAAGAAAGAAGACGAACTCAAAGGTGAAATATGGACCGAAGGATTTTTGGTACAATAGTTTTATGGAGAAACTAAGAAGGACATGATCAAGCATGCGGCACACACTCTATGTCTTTGGTGTTTTATCATTTTTTGTTTTATTTTTTTACTGCAATAGGGTATTAGGCATAGGTGGTTTTTGGGCAGGCCCCAGTTTGCTCTTTTTGTAATGATGGGGAACTAGTTTTTGATGGATCATAGGTATGGAGATAACCTTTTTTTTGTTTCCCTTCAATCCAGTTCATCTCGCAGTGGTTTCTAAACTTGACATTGCTTTTGTTTTGACAATGGTGACTTTATTTTTGTTTTGACAATGGTGACTTGGTGTATGAGTGACGTGAATCTCTGCAAGGCCTGCTTGGGGTAGTAGGATTTAGTATTTTATTCGTAATTTTTATACTATATTTATGTAAATATTATTTTATCTAATATTAATGAAATAGACCTATTTATCAATCAAAGAAAAAAAGTAAATCTAGCTATTTGTTGGAGAGAAGGATTATACCTATATGAAATTTGATCTAAAAATACTCTACTTAATTATAACAATGCAAAATATTGCATATTTCATACAACAGTGTGACTTTACTCAATCATAGAAAAATATAATTTGTTCAATTGAATAATATGATAAAACTTGGTTTTGGGTGTGTTGTGCAACCAAAATTCATCTAGGTGCAATGATAATTTTTGATAAGCATATAAGCCACTACCCATAATTTAAGCATGGGAACATTAATGATGATAAATACCCCTCTTCAATTAGTTGTGTATTTAGTATGAAAGGTGTGATGCCAAAATATAACATTAAAATTTATCATGTGAAACATATTTTTCTTATATGAAAGATAGTATAAATAGATTTATAATATTATGAGCAACAACTCCAACCAGTATCAGAGAGTCATATGATGATCATAAAATGGAACAAGATCTTTCAAAACATGTCACAAAAGGATCAAATAGAATCAACCCTGAGAGCCGAAAAGGTATTGTATCTACTATTTCATACTAGTCTCATGACCCAATAATGTTGTTGCTACAGTCTACTTTATCACATTCATATGCTCCCAAAGATGGTTCTATATCAAGATCATTAATATGATCCCATCTAGTCTGATTCATGTAACTAGACACCTTGTGTTGAATAGGTAGAATAACTAAAAGGGGGGGGGGGGTGAATCAATTATTCACAAACACTTATTAAAAATTTTACTGAACTGGTAAACACTTACAAAATTCAAAAGCTTATAACAAATATAAACATGAAATCACAAAACCATCAACACAATGAACACCAAAATTTACGTGGAAACCATGGCTCTGCTCAAAATGTGAACTATGTGAACAAAACAGAATGTGAAATCCTATTTTGCTTTCCCTAGGAAAATTGGTGACAATTATTTGTCTTCTAGTGCTCAGACCAAACAAGGAAGCTTCATGAATAGTTTCAGTATTCTCTCATCCCTCCCTCCCACTGCCAATGGTGCAAATAGTATTCCCATAAAAAATATTCAGCGCAGGAAGGTGAATAGCTTTGTCTATGCAAGGTTGAATGGATCTTCTGTGAATCCATCTCATTCTAGGGTTCTAAGGCCCCCACCATTTCGCAAAAAAAATTGTTAGGATAACAATTTTAGTTGTTCCACATATGCTAGTGGAACGAACAAAAGGTTATGGGGACAGTTGAGCCCTAGTTTCCAACGCACCATTAAGAATCTTAATAAGGATGGTTTAAATGTTTGGAAAATAGTGTGTGACCATCGAAAAAACATGTCCCAACAAACAAGCCCTCCAAAGAATATGCAAGGAATAACAATAAGGGATTGTGGGTCATACCCTTAACTAGTAGAACGCGTGCCTATGCATTTGGTGCCAATAAAATTCCGTTGGGTAAAAATGAGGAACTAGATCCACAACTTATACAAGATTTTTGGATTTTGGCAGCCCCACATTGTAAGTAATCTATTCTTCCCCCTCAACTTCTTAATGGAGCATAGAAAGAGTCTAATTTGGTCAAGAAACATAATGTGTTGAATCTTAATACTGATCAGTTTTATCGAAAGAAAATGCATGTAAACCCTAATTCATTAAGGTATTCTTTGAGTAATACAAAAATTGCACCCGTGACTAAGAATCCTTATTTTCCCTCTTGATCAAGTATAGATATTGGAAATGAAAATAACCAGAATGGTGCAAATTCTAAGGTACCCTACAGCGAGCAATCAATGTTATTCATGGAGGACATTTGGTGGGAGACAATACAATAGCATCTATGGTAATTGATGAATATATAGAAGGTATATGGGGACATTGCAAAAGGCACAGTTTGTTTGCAAAATGGTGCGGCCCCGATTCCTCAATGGATGACATTATCAGCTAGATGAAGGAGACATTTAAGGAGCAAGTAAGTATAACTATCCTAACTACTAATTTTCTATATTTAAATTGTAAAGAGACTACATTCAAGAGAAAACTACTAAATGGTAAATTTATTTTTTATGAAGGTTTCAATATTTAATTCCTAAATAGGATGACTAATTTTGATCATAATAATTTCCAGTTGATTTTAGCACCTAGATGGGTAGTAATTCGTCAATTCCCAGTAGAATTGTTACACAATAAAATTATAAAGAAATTAGGTGATTTAATGGGTGGGGCAGTGGGTATTAAAGAAACCTACCTTAATTCCTCATCTATCTAATTCCTTGTTAATCAGGAGCTTAATGCCTCAACCATCAAACCTATTAAATTTATCACTAAACAATCCATTTATCATTTCAAACTAGAAATTTACCATAGTTATATTCAAGACAACTATTTTTAGAAATATTAATACCTCTCAATCAACTTTGGATAAATTTTATGATTGCACTTCGAGGACTACTAATATACAAATGAGATACCCTTTGGATATTCAAATCTTCTTTAATGAACAAAGAGGTTTTTTTATTGACAGTAACCCATCTTCTCTGAACCATTTAGGAAATTTTGCTCCTAATCAATCCAATGTCTTACATCCTAGCCTTCAGTTAGACAACAATAACATTAACAAAAAGACGAGTATATCAAAATAAATTTGAAAAAATGTTCCTTTCAAACCATCTTCTTACCCAGCTCTTTCACCCCTTATAGATCTAGATATAGAGGAGGGTGAGACTATAGAGGAAAGATCTACACCATTAGTAAATGGTTCGGGTGATATATCACTGATGGATATAGATTTATTAAATTACAGGGAGAGGCTCCAATTTTTGCCAAATTTAGATTCATTTGATAGAAAAGAGATAATGAAGGAGGCTGGTATCAATGAAAAGAATATCCAATCTGGAATTTTAAACCTCAGCAAGGAAATATAAGAGATAGTGGTTGGGCAGATAATGGATGATTTTATAGATGTGAGAGGAGATAAGGAAGAAGCGATGCGGGATGCTATCAGCCCCTACCACAGTGACTTAAATATGGAAAATAGAGCACCAGTAGCAAATATGGGTGAAAATTATCAAGCTCAAGTAGTGGCAATTTGAAAGATGGAAAAGAATATGGAAATATTACAGGGACTATTGGAAGAATTCATTTTAGTTCAAGATGATGTCAGGGAGCAATTGATCCATTGTCAAAATCTGAATAATCAATAGAACTTCAATGTTTTTGAGATGAATGTAAAAGAGGATAATAACACTTTGGTAATGGGAAATACAAATTTGACAGCAGTTGACAATAACTTGCCACTAGTTTCGTCTGAGACACCCATGGAACCCAGTCTGATACCTTTTGAGATAGAGACAATTTACTATAGTATAGGAATAATCCTAATTTGAATAACAATGATGTTGTGGAGAATTTGGGAGTGACTTCTTTGAGCATTTGTTATAAGACCGAAAAAATCCTTTAAATAAAGAAGAATATACTGTAGAGAATCTGAAACTAAAACAAAGTGACACATTGGATAAAGAAATGGATATGGAGAGGTAATTAGAAGAGGAATTCATACATTCAGTCAGTATACACATTATAAGAGAATTAGAAGAGGAAGGGGAAATGCAAGAGTTGGAACAATCACAAAATCAAACCATAGAAATAACATGCAATAATTCAGGGAAACTTGGTATTGCAACAACTATAACTGGTATTGACAACCCTATTTATGGTAAATAGTTGAGAAAGAGAGGATGAAAATCCCACGTGGAATTAAGGAACAAGGATGGAGAAGATGAAAATCAAGAAAATTTAACTACTCTTTTTTATGCAGGGAAGGGGAAGTTCCTTCCCAATGAGAAATGAAGCTCACCACGTAGAATGTTAGGGGTTTGAATGCCCCTAACAAATAGTGCTTTCTCAAGCGCAATATTAATCTTTTAGAATATGAAATTATTCTTTTACAAGAAACAAAATTAAACAATGACAGAGCTAGTAAATTCAAACACAAAATGGGTTATTGAAATCTAATATGGTTGACTCAATTGGAGCATATGGAGGCCTTGCTATTATTTGGGATCCTAGGAAGGTAGATTGTGATAACATAGTAAAGAAATCTATTTGGATGGGGGGTTGGATTCACAACACTTAAAGTTATTTATGTTTCTTTCTAATTAGCGTTTATAGACCCATAAATACCAACAGTAAAAAAAGAAGTTTGGAATGAAATAGATGATTATTTCAATAAGTTTAATGATTTGAACTTTGTCATAGGGGGAGACTTAAATGTTATTTTAGATATTAGTGAAAAGTATGAAGGTATTCAGCACGAATCTCAATCTTTAAGAGACTTCAATGATTCATTTAATAAAAATAGTATGCTAGACATTAAAACAAACAATGGAAATTTTACATGGAATAATAAAAGAGACGAATTCAGTCATATTGCGGAGAAGTTAGACAGATTCATGTTTAGAGGAGATCTAAGACCTTTTGACAAGACCCTATCTGCAACAATCCTTACTACAGCCGTGTCAAATCACTTTCCAATTAGGTTAAATATTGAGGAAGAAGGAAAACAATCCAAAAATCCATTTAAGTTTGAAAATATGTGGTTCCAGGATCAGGATTTCTTAGGACTATTAGAACAATGGTGGAGAGAAGACAACATTGAGGGTTCCAAGATGTTTTGTTTTGTATCTAAACTTAAATCCCTTAAAATAATCTTTGAAGAAAAAATTGGTGTAGAAAAGAATATTCAAGATGTAAATGAAGAAGTAATAATATTAGGGATGGATACAGATAGTTATCACAAATAGAAAGAACTGTAAGCTAAAAATGAAGACCTTCTTGCAAAAGAAGAAACCTTTTGAAAACAAAAATTTCATGAAACTTGGCTCTCCAAAGGGGATAAAAATACCAAATTTTAAGAGTGGTAAATTATAGAAGATCCCCAAGCCTTAGCAAATGAGTTTGTTGATTTCTATACTAACACCCTTAACAACTGGGAATACTCAAATTTGACTGCACAACAACAACTACTTAACACAATACCAAAACTAATGACTAATATTGATAACTTCTTTATTAATAGAAAATTCTCCTTGGAGGAAATAAAGACATCTCTTTTTCAATTCCACCCTGACAAAGCACCCGACCCTGATGGCTTTCAAGCTGCTTTTCTCAAAAATGTTGGCACTTTTTGGGTAAGAAACTATGGGAATCCATTGAAGCCAATCAAATTTGAGATGTCTACTCTTTGAAATCAATAATACATTTCTCACACTTATTCCAAAAAAATCAAATTATGAAGAATTGGGAGATTTCAGACCTATAGCTTTATGTAATACTATTTATAAAGCCCTTCCGAAAGCATTAACTAATAGAATTAAAGTGTTTCTCCCCAAGATCATCTCTGAGGAATAAGCTAGTTTTGTTCCCAGTAGATCCATCTTTGATGGAATCATCATTGCTCAATAAATTATTAATTTAGCTCAATAAAACAAGGATCCTTGTATGCTCATCAAACTAGACATCCAAAAGGCCTATGATAAATTTGATTGGAGATTCTTATGTAAATATCTAGAAGCATTCGATTTTTAGAAATTATGGATAAACCTAATTTTCAGCTATATTTCCACCCCAAAAATATCCCTTCTTATCAATGGTACCCCAGAAGGCTTTTTTACCCTTTCTTATTCATCATCATGGCAGAGGCCTTTGGAAGAACTATTGAAAAGGCGCACTAGGATGGTCTAATCTTAGGATTTACTATTACATAAGGGGTGCCTAATATTACCCATCAATAATTTTTTGATGACACCATTCTCCCTGGTAAGATTTCAAATGTTGAAGCTAAAAACTACAAATACATCCTTAACTTATATATGGAAGCTTCGGGACAGAGAGTTAATGTGGATAAATCAGAAATATTCTTCCTTAACACAAAAGCAAACTTAGAGAATAAGATTTGTAGAATCCTTGGATTTAGGAAAGGTGAATTCTCATGCAAATATATTGGGATTCCCATTGGCAAAGGCACACATGTTAACGAATTGTGGGATCTTATCACTAACAAAATGAATCAAAAAATTAGAAAGGCAAGTGGTTAACTAATGTTGGTAGGACTACTATGATCATGTCCTTTATTCCTACCTTTCAAATGTCCTATCTACCCCTCTCTAAAGGGGTCAAAAATAAGTTGGAAAGTAAATTAAAGTCTTTCTTCTGGTAGGGGGTGTCGGAGGATAAAAAACTTGCCTTGATTAAATGGGAAAAAAATTATAAACTGCTTTCAGCTGGGGGTTTGGGAATAAAAAATCTTCATTGGGAAAATAAATCCTTAGGGGCTAAGTTGGTATGGAGGATGTTTCAAGAATCCGATAGAAAATGGGCCAAAATTCTTTACAACAAATATATTTAGGGGGAGGATCCAATCAGTCTATTCAGGACCATAAATCCACCTAAGGGCTCCAAATTTTGGAGCTTCATTATGGATTGCAAGGATATTATTAGTAGCAAATTAACCTAGGATGTAGGAATTGGGGCATCAACCTTATTTTTGGAAGAATCGTGGGTCGGTTACTCTCCTATGGATAGTCTAGGTCTACAACCCAGATGCAAAGAGATTTCAACTAATATTTGGGGTAGTAAGTTGCAGGATTATGTTGTGATTCCTCTAGTAACCCAATTTTGGGATGGAAATGGAAATCACTTGATAATAATACCCCTCTTTCACCTAATGAGAAATTTGAAGTTACCAATATTCTTGAGTCAAGACAATTAGCATTTAAAGATAGGCCTGACAAACTAATTTTGGGAGGTTCTAATGATGGAAATTATAGAGTTAAAATGGTTATGATTCAATTATCAAGTCCCAACAATGGAAAGAGGTTGACCTCCCCCTCAAAATTTGTTGGGACAAAGCTTGCCTACCCAAGACAGGTATGTTTCTTTAGGAAACACTACAAAAAAGGATTCTTATTACCGAATGGTTTAGGAAACTGGGTTTTGAGGGCCCTTCTAGATGTCCTTTATGTGAACATCATGATGAAACAATAGACCACATTTTATTGAAATGTCCCTATGTTATGGGATGTTGGCAGTGGTTGTGTAAGAAATTAAACTAGAAATCTGCTTTTCCAAATAACCTATTAGATCATTTAAAAGCTTGACCTATTTGCCTGCGGAAAAATCTATATAATACTATATGGACTATAGCTCCTTCCATTCTTGTCTTGGAATTATGGAAAGAACATAATAGAAGGATTTTCCAAGACAAGAAAATGGAGAGAAAATCCCTTGAAAAAAAATAGAACCATGTATAGTGAAAAATATCATCAACAAACTCATAAATGCTCACCATGTGGAAGGCACTTTTTCACTTTGGGATGGCTTTATCAAGAAGGAATGGTTTAGCCTCATTATACCTCCGCAATTTGGTAAAGGAGGTAATCATATTAAACAAGAAAGAGCATAATGCAAATGGAAAGCCCCACCTTTTGGTTGGTTCAAGCTAAACTTTGATGGGGCTTTGAGAGGAAACCCTGGAAAGGCAGGTATTGGATGCATCATACATTCATGGGATGGTGGGATTTGTGCCAATTTAGAAAAAACCCTTGATATCACTACTAATAACATGATAGAGATTGAAGCCCTTGTGGAAGTTCTACTCCTCTGTAAGGAGTTGGGAATAAGGAAATTAGAGATTAAAGGTGATTCCCAAATTGTAATCAATGCCCTAAGAACCAATCGGACACCTAACTAGAAGCTAAATTCAAGTCTAGAGAGAGCAATAGGTTTACTTAATTTCTTCACACATAAAAATTTCACTCATATCTATACGAAAGGAAATAAACTGGCTGATGAGTTGGCCAATTTAGGAGCTGATGGAAATTATATTAAGGAAATCAATGCTCAATCTAGCCAAAGGAGGAAATATATCAATTAAATGATCAATTTTATATATGTATACATGTATTCATACTTAATTTTAACAATTTAAATTATGTATGGATAGTTTTATCTCTGTGAGCAAGCATATTTATTATGGCTCATTATACAAATATATCTCCTCCTTTTGGTGTCTAGCAGTATGATCTTTGTTTCACCTATCTTCATTAGATTGGATCACCTCCCTCTTTTTCTCTTGCATCATGTGTGTGTGTGTGTGTGTGTGTGTGTGTGTGTGTGTGTGTGTGTGTGTGTGATTAGTTTGACTTAGGGTAATTGGTTGTCTTTTCCTATACATAGTCCTGCCACTTTCATGTTTTCCTGTCACTACCTTGGCTTGATTCTTCATTATTTTCTTTCATTTCATGTGTTGGATCATCTTATTTGATCATCATGACTCTCATCCTTGTTCTTATTGTCTTGATTTCTTCTCTTTCATGGTTTATAGAATCTTCATAATCCCCATGTAATTTTTTCCTATTTCTTTTATATTTTCCTTTGGCGCTTCCTTTTTTGCATTATCGCTTTCGTTCCTATTATTGATAGTATCCCTTCCTTTAAGTGTTTTGAGCATCCATCCCTTTTCCTGTAATGGAAACCAATGTGGCCACCTTCCATATTCATGTGAACAGAAATGCTTCCTTCATAGGGCATATTAAACCTGAGCTTCGGAATAGAATCCTCAATCTGTTGGAGGATGTGATTAGACGGGCAGTTGCGAAGGTTATGGGAGAATCTTTCTTTGGTTATGAGTTTACTAAGAGGGTTAATGGGGAAATTGTGGGTAATTTTTTATCCCTTATGGCACTGGATAACATCAATAAAGATGATATTATTAAGGTATGTCACTTCATCTTTCTGAAACAAATACTTAAGGGTTTGGAACAAGCAGTCCTTTGTATTGAGGATAAAATGCAAATTCCCTTTCCATAAGTTTATATGCTGGTGGATCCCAATTATTTGGGCTCTATGGGGGTTTGTATTTGTAGGCCAATTCTGTTCTTTAAGGATAAAAAAAAATTCAAGGCTCATTGGACAGAAATGGAGAGGAACATTCAGTTTCTATAGAAATGGATTAAGTTTACCCCTTCCATGAATACACGTTGGCTCATGGTCTATTGGAGGGATGAAGGTTATGAAGTGCCTAACTCATTCAATGAAGTTGAGTCGGACAAACTTAAGATAAGCCCCCTATCATCATTAACAATAGTTGGGGTCGGTACAAGGATGCCAGCAAGGACCGTAAAGGAAAATCCAAAATAGAGTCAGAGGAGTCTGTGAATGATGACATGGACTTGGAGGATGAATTGATCATTCTTCATAGGAAAAAAAAAGTCTAGGATTTTTCTATGTTTTTCCTATAGATAGATACTTTTTTGTTAATAATAGATGTTATGGTACTTAAGACTTAAACCTCAAATTGGTCTTGCTTTTTAGTTATGGTTAATAGGTATATCTTGTTTATACTCCGTTAAGACTTTTTAGAATATGGTATTAACATATAGAACAATAAAACATTGGTTCATAACATACATGTTAATTTAGTAATAGGGTTTAATTTTCTTAGTTAAGATTGAAAATCACCTAAGACTGTCAATTATCTAGATTAAAATTAAGCATTAGATATAAATAGTGTTATACACATAGACACACGCATGCGCGCGCGTGCACACACACACACACACACATGTGTGTGTGTGTGTGTGTGTGTGTGTGTATTTAGAGGATTTTTTATGAATACTTAAAAGATGGCTTAAATCACTTTTCTTAGAATGTTTCTCTGTTTTGATTAAGTAAAAGCAGCATTTGAAAGGTCTTGAAACCTTGTACAGAAGATTAGAAGATAGACAAAGTTGATCAGTCAAACAACCAAAAAACTGGACAAAAGAGAAACAGGGGCACTGGGCCCTACAAGCCCAAAAAGCAGAAAAAGACAGCGCTAGAGGAAAAGACAGCCCGAAAACAAAAGAAAGCACACAGGGAGCTAGCTGATCTCCATCAGGTGTTTCACTTACTCTGTAAGGAGCTCTATATTATCCACCAAATTCCTAAGGTCTTCGAGATCTGTGTCTTTCTTCTTTATGCTTGAACGAGTATGAATTCCAGTACCCAGCCCCTCTTTGGAGTCCTTACTCTCCTCCCCTCTATTGGCCTCAAATCTCTCCATCAGGTTCTTGCATTGCTCAACAGACACTTTTAGAATGTTAAAGCTTTGCTCACAAATTTTTCTAACCATCAGATCCATTTTTTCCATTTTACCTTGTAGAGAAGACAAACACTCCTCAATATTGCTGACTTCCACATCTTTGTTGTTAATCTTATCCTCCATGGTCAACACTTTAGTGCCCAACTCCCCAAAGGCTTCACCTTTTTTAATAGCTTCAGTCCAGTTCTTCAAGTTGGTTGCCATAGACTCTTCTCCGAAGGTAGCAACTTTTATCATACTCACAATCTTAGCCTGTTCATTGATATCAGTCTTCATTTTCATAATATCTTGTGCTATGGTATCCATGAGCCTCCCGAAAGAGAGGATGCTATCTTTCTGGTCCACTCCAATGTTGAAGCTTTCCTTAGCATTCCCTATAGTTTCAGAATTAACCTTTTCCTAAAGACTAACCTCTTTTTCCTCGATCTTTGTATTAGTATTTTCCTTTTCTTTCTCCACCTTCTCCTTTTTTTCCAGACTCTCATTACCAGGGTCCTCCTCATCAAAGGAGATGAGGATACCCTTGTTCCTCTTTGATTTCTTGAAGGCCGAAAGCTTATTCTTGAGATTATCTTTCCTTTTTCTCTGGCTTTTGGGGGTTTCCTCATCTTCAGTTATGAAACCCTCCAAATTAGGGTTCATATCCTCATTCTCTAGATTTTTCTTGGAAATCTTCGAAGAGCTACCCTTCAAGCTTCCCTTACCCCTAGTGCTAGGAATGTTCTCATCCTCAATGTCTTCATCAAATATTTCTCCTGACTCTTCATCCTCAGTCTCCACATCGTTGAGAATTTTACCCTTACCAACAATTTTATCCAACTTCCTCATTTTTAAAACATCATAAATGAGAACCATTAAACCTTGGTGGGAGGCATGATCCCCAAAAGGGTCTTTCTGAAACTCTTTCATAGTGACATTCAAAGAGCTCATGAGATAGAAAGGAATGCTAATGTCTTCATTGTGCCTAAAATAATGTTTCTCTGTTGTTATACATTAATTTTCCTACTTTGTATGGTATGAGGCCCATTTGAATGGCTACTGTTTATGTTAGGTACTGACAGAGATGGATTTTTGTTATTCTGCAATTAGTATATCAAGTTGTTGTAAGTCAAGGAAGGAATAATTATCTTGGTGAATTTGTATTTCATTTTGTCTAGATTTCTTCTATGAAATTTGGATACATGGTTATTGTATTGTTTCCAAAGTGAAGAACTGTGGTAGGGCTTCATTGTTTACTCTTGAGTAATTAATTGAGAAAGCGATTAAGACTACAATCTCTGGAAGTGTCTTCTATTTCTGTCCCATAAGTTGGTCTCATGGAGGTCTATGATCTTTTTAGTATCGTACTCTGGTTGATAGTAGCACACTTTACTCAAGTTATTTAAGCACATGTAAACATTACTTGTGGGTGTATTTATATATATGAGCACTATAAGTTCATATATATGAATAAACCCCAACTTGACCATACGGTTATATCTAAGCCTTTATATTTGTTTTTTTCTATAGTTAAATAGCTGGATTGGGCCAGCTCCCTTTACATTAATATAAAAAAGTAGTACATTGTTTTACAAAATAGGACTTTGTTTTTATCTTTAGCTACATTCAACCATTCTTGCCTATTGTAATATCTGATAACTTCTTTTTTTCTTGATAAACGGCCATAACCTTTTATTTTATTTTCTTTTCTTTTTTTTTACATCTTCGTTCAACATCAGGCACTGGTGGGAAAGAACAAAGTGAAGAAAACCCCCCAGTATAATATCCGGTAACTATTACCCACTAGAAATTTACAAATTTTCTTGCCAAAAATGCAGGCTTCCAGACATATACCAACCTCAGTAATCTAGATACCCCTACCCATTATAGAACCATACACATATAGACACATTAACTATAACCACCACAAACTAGGAAAAATTGATACATAAAGACCCCAACAAATCAGATCCTTCCACCTTTCTTATTCTATGGGCCATGAATGTCTATGAACAAGGGGCTTCTAGGGCTCATTGGGAGGTTTCTTTCATCTTCCTCCTTCTTCATGCTTTTTGCATGGGCCACTCTAGCTTTGGCAAGATAGTCCCTCTTGCATCTTTTATGCACTGGGTCATTGGAAGTTTCCTCCATGTCCCTCTCATCGTCTTCCCACCAGTCTTATCCCATATCTGGCAGCAAGGGGAAATCCAAATTTTCCAACTCCAAATTATCTCCGTCTGGTACCCAATATCCCTCTTTATTTTTATACTTCTTCAGTCAATCCACCATTGGTGGTGGGAGGATGGGAGTCACCTTCTATAGGAAAAACAAATTCCTATCTATGTTGCTCAACTTATTTTTCAACTCATCCAGTTCCACAGTGAAAATGAGGGGGAACCTCTTGATGACACCCTTTAAACCCCGCTTCATCCCAAGATAGTATTGTTGAGAAACACGAATCATGTTATGGGCATCAACATTATCTAATACAATGTCAATTTCCCCCAAATACTTTTGTTTGAAGATTCTTTGGCACAATTTTTTGGCATTGGCATTCGTCACCCCTCTAGTAAGAGTGAAAGCCAAGAACATGAATGTTACATCAGTATTCACCCTATACCTATGATAGGTCCACATACATTCCAACCCCAGCAATTCCTTAACCGCATGTAGAATGAGCAGATGCCTAAGCAAGAGCATTCACAACAGACATTTATATGTCACTTCCCCTTAAACAACAACCATGTTTCTTGTAGACTATAGAAAAATAGGGGTGTCCATCTCTCTAGGTGTTATTCTTTCTGCCTTCAAATACTATGACTCATTATCCCACTGGCTAATGGCTATATAGGTGAGTATCATTTCTCATAAATGATCCAAATCTTTCCCTAGATCTCCCCACTTAATCATCTCCTAAAGAGGCCATCTTGACTAATGTACCTTCCAATACCAGTCATAATGACATCGTTGGGGATGTGTCACCTTCGTACTCTTATAGGGTTGACGCCTTCTCCGAAGCAAGTTGTCTTGATATCTCTGTACTATTGTCATTAATGATATATCAAGAAATCTTACATATCATTTATGACTTGATGCTCTTCCACCATCAGTCTGATAAACATCCCACTTGTAACATGTACATGATATCTAATCATTGCAACATTCCTATTCCCAATGTTGGGGAAAAGGTGTCACATGTTAAATTTGCGGTGGGGCCTAAGAGACGATCAGACCAAGGTTACTAACTACAACCCTCATTCCATTTAGATGCATATCACATTTGAGTTGCTTTAGCCCTGTGCTCATCTATTAGTTTTCCCTACCAAATGATGGTTTATTGAGGGGGGGTAAATAAAAAAATATTGAAACTCTCTATTTACTAGCCACCTAGGTGGATCCTTTGTCCATCCCAACATATTGGACTTATGGGGGCTATTTTGGCTCTTGATGCCATGCAAAATACTTGGAGTCTTCTAAGAGCATTGTCAAAGTTTTCTTCCTCTAGAGATAAGAAGAGGGCAGTATCATCAGCAAAATGTCCAACTAGGAGCTCCTCATTATTGGGTAAGTGGGTCCCTTTAACAGGTGGGTCAAGCTCTGAAGCCTTGAGAATAAAGAACAAGGCATCAACAATAATAACATATAGGGAAAGAGCAAGAGGGATCCCTTTTCTAATAAACCTTTCAAGTGGGATGTGGTCAAATAATTCTCCATTGACATCAATCACAGTTGAGGAGTCTTTAAACAAAATACTAACCCATTGCAGAAGTATTCAGGAAAACCAAATGCCTTTAGCATTTTGAGAACAAAGTGCCATTCAATTCTATCATAAGATTTTTCAAATTCAAGGAGGACCATGGCCACATTCTGATCATCCATTTTGGCCCAGTGCATAGCTTCCCAACTAGTCATGATATTATCCAAAATATACCTTCCTTTTATAAATCCAATTTGAGTGATTGACACCACATTTTTAAGAATATCACTAATTCTCCTAGCCATTATTTTAGAAATAATTTTGTAAGAGATATTTAATAAAGTGATTGGTCTCCAATTCTTGATCTATGACTTATCACCTCTTTGGGGAGGAGTTTGATTAGGCCTTTGTTAATATTATCCCCCAAAGACCCTGCTTTGAAGGCTTCTTCATACACTTCTAGCAATTCACCAGAGATCCATTCTTTATTTTTTTTGTAGAATTCAACAGGCAGTCCATCAAGACCGGGGGATTTATCATTAGCTAGCGACCCTATAGCTTCATCAATCTCTTTGATGTCAATATTTTGTTCAAGAACTATGGCTTTTTTATGGGATACCTTCCTTGGAATTAGTTTAATGTACATGTTCATACTTTCAAAATTCTATGTTTTGTGTTCTGAAGAGAACAATTTCTTATAATAATCAACAAAAGCTTTCAAGGTATCTTTTTTGTTCTTGGTGACTCCACCTTCTATCTGAATGCCAGTGATCTTCTCCCTATTGTGTTTAGCTCTGATCAAGTTGAAAAATTATTTAGATCCCTTGTCTCCATCTTTAATCCATCTAGCCTTGGCCCCAACTATTTGTCCTTGGATTTTGAAATTTTGGATTTTCCTTAGACTAGCTTTGGTGCTAATGAGTGCTTGCTCAAGTTCTTGATCATTACCTTTAGCTTTAAGTTGGGTTTATATTAGATTGAGATTACTCTGGAAAAAAATTTCTTCTTGATTCATGTCGATGGATCCCTTTGTTCCTACAATTTGAAACAACCTTCTCCATACCTTAACCATTGTCAGATACCTAGGTATACCCTTTGCCATCAACCCTTCTATTAATGATATGTGGGCTTGGATTTATAAAAATATTGAGAGAAAAATATTAAGTGGAAATCAAATTTGTTGTCTTTATTTGGCAGAGCTCAAGTTGTTCAGAAGGTTCTTTCTTCTCATGCAGTGTATTATGCCTCATCTTGGATGTTGCAAACAGTCAAATCAACAAATTAGAAAAACTTCTGAGGGATTTTCTTTGGTCTGATGGGATGGGTAACATGAAGAGGCATTCTATCAAGTGGGATTGGTGTTGTACTCCAAAAAAGAGGGGAGGGTTGGGCCTAAGGGATCTAAAGACCCAAGCTCTTACACTGGCAGCTAAATGCATCCTCAAGGCCCTGCGAGGGAATGAGCCTTGGAAAGTTCTGGTAAGAAATAAAATTGAGATATCAAGTATAAAAAAAGGTAAGACCTAGAAAGATATCCACTTACATGACATTGTGTTTGGAGACTTTGAGATTCAAGTATTTGGATCCAAGGTGTTCCACACTATTTGGAAGGCATTGTGTCAAGTTAGGGCTCAAGTATGTTCAAGAAATATTGTTGGGAAAAATCCTTCATTTGCAGTTTTGGATAGATATATTTGGTGGGGTCTATACTTAAATGGTAAACCTCTTGCATTGACTCGGTGCTGCTCTACTAAAAATTGGCAACAAAAATATATTTATCTCATATAAGATGTATTGATGGATAAGCAAATGAGATCCTGGGAAGATATCAGGGATAAGTTTAATATTCCAAATTCTCATAAAAAAAACCTATACTTTGATATCTAAATCTATGGGAAGGCAATTCCCTAGTAAAATGCTGAATTCTATACAGAGGTTTGATCAAATGAAATGGGCCAATGACATCAAATTGAGTGATTTATCTTGTAAGCAAATATATGATATGCTTAAGGAAGATGTAGGAATTATCAATAGAATTAATAAAAACTAGAATCTTAACTGGACTAACTCTAAATGACACTTTATTTTTGGCTATTTTTGGCACTCACAGGTCGAACCTAAAGTTATCTATTTTTGTTGGTTTCTCCTCCTTAAGAAAATTGTTGTTGGATCTATTCTTTCTGAGTGTGGTCAATAAAGTATTTGTTGTTCCATTTGCAGTTGCCCTGAAACTTTTGAACACATTTTTTTAGTGTGAATTTGCTAAAATATTTTGGGCCAGTTGGTGGAACCCATATTTGTAGAGTAATTTGTATTCATAATCAATCGGGGAAGTATCTCTTTGCACTTGTTCATTTATCTTCTATAGCCTTCTGGTTTATAGATTATGCTTCTTACTTATATTTCTAATGTCTTTTATTTATACTATATTGTTTGAATCTATGTCTCTAATAGTTATCCTTGTCTACCATTGATTTTTTCTTATCTCCTCTTTGGTGCAGATAAAAAGCTAGCAAGGCCAAAGTCAAAATACAATGGCTATAATCAACATACAATTTATGTAATCATATGATCATAAAATTACCCTTTGTCTACTTATAGCATGATGGTGCAATGAAGCAGTGAGCGATCTTCTATCCCTTGCGAGGTGGCGAAGCATACTGGTCTCGACCCCGCGATAATCGAAGTAGTTAAATGGAACGGTCAACTTTTAAAAATTTATGTCTGATGTCCACGTAGATTCTTTTAATTAACATGGCACCACAAAATGATCACCGCATTTTATATGGATCCCATTTGACTAAAGTCAAACTGAGCCATATCCGATCAGATCAAGATCTGATCTAATGGTTGAGCGCAATGGTGCTATCTCAAGTTGCACACTATTTAAACTTCATGTGATGGCGAAACAAATGACAGGTGTCCCGGGCCCACCAAAAGCTATAGATGGAGCAAAAAGAATACAAGTGTTGGTATCTGGTTGGCAGAATAGAATGACTGGTTTACACGGAGGCATATAAAGTGAAGTAAAAGATAGACTACTTAAACGCTATCTTCTAGCCCGTGCTTTAAATCAATGGCTAGGACTTAATCAAGCGAGTAAAGATGATCAAGAAATAACCGAGGCACTTAAGAAAGATCTATGACCGTAAGATGGAAGATCTACGGCTTAGTGCGACAGTGTGATGAAGAAATGAATGAGCTTTAAGCATTACGCGGTAGTGAAGGATGTGACATGTGTCAATGACGGGAAAAGGACAAAAAGCCTTGGTGACAATATTAAATTTGATTTATTACATGGCATTTAAAACATTATTAATGTTTATTATACTTAGGGTTTATTTTATCGTTTGATAATTTGACTTTACATACAGATTACAAAGGTGGAGAACTCATTTTGATCAGACGGTCTAGATTCTCGACATCATAATGAATGATCACATGCAGACATGATGAAGAAGGATTGCAGAAGGTTGATCAATGCCTTGGTTGCAGTCGATAGAAGATAATACATTTTATTCCAGAGATCGTGCACCAAAGAATATCTTGAGTCGAAAATATATTCATTATCATGTGCTGATATATCTATGTGGTCGATGTGCTCATGAGATAAGCTATGGATGGACGTACAGTCAGATTACCATCATAAGATAGATCCATTAATCCAATACATCAACTCAGACATACTACAAAGAGATTATTGAGTTATTGTTATGAGATCAAATTTGTTAACACTTGTTATCAAGCAAGGATAATCAAACATTATATTATTGTAATTATTTGTATTCGGTTATTGATCTTAGGATTAGGTGTTTGTTAGGAACAATCGTGTTGATCCAAAGCTTTTTTGCATCCTTTGGGTTTCATATTTATAAAGGATACCAAGATCAACACAAAGGACACAAAAAGACTTACTGTTATTATAGTCAGATGGGATAGATGGATCAATAACTAAAAACTTGAACTCAATTGTATCATTTTTCAAAATCAATAAAGATAAGTCCCTTTTCTTCATATGTGTGATTGTTCCATCATCATTTTGCAATTAGTCCCTCGGATAAACCAATAGAACTTCTTCAAAGTGATAGTTTGATGTGCATGCTTCCTAATTTGATTCATAGTCTATATTTTCAATTGGTTTTCTCATTTTGCATGGTTAAATTATGTTGATCGAGGCCTCAGTCAATTGGTTTGTCGTTTGAGAAGTCTTACCCTTTTGAAATATCTCTGAATTTGTTTTAGGTTGCATGTACATTTCATAACACCTTTGAAGTAATAAGTTTTCTTTTAAAATTGTCTCTGAGGTTGAACATAAGATTGGAATGATAGTGACTCTATTGCCCATTGTTTATTAAGGCACTGGTCTTTCTTGCTTATTGGATTATGGTCATATTTTCATTGTTTATAGTTTTGAGATACTACACCCATATGCTCTATTTAGTTTATATCTTGTATCCATCAATAATTCTTTAAATATTTTCAACATTTCATTTAACACTTGAAAGTTCATTGCTCCTAGTTTAAGGATCTCAATAGTACTTTTCCATACTTTGAGATAAGGAAGTTTAAATCACATATTATCTGCTCTAAAAATCCCTTAAGATTTGGAAGACAAGTTTAGGGTATAGGCCCACCAGTCTTGGTTTTGCAGAGCCAAAATTGCAGAAGGTTGACACTTGAATTAGGTTGAAACCTTGTCAGTTGGAAAATCACTTGGGTTTCTCATCATTAGATAGGAAAGATCCATAGGAAATCCAATCTGTTTATTTGAGCACCAACACCAGCTTTTTTGGTTGTCATATTTTTTGGAAATGTCATATTTTTTCTCTTGGCATGAAGTTGTTATTGGTTTTGTGGAAACGTTTGACTATAAAAAGAATAATTTGTGGTTTACCTTAACCGCTGAAGTCCTTTAGGTCATTTGGAAAAAGAGGAATGAAGAGATCTTCCAAGCTAGAAAATAGGATCTTATTGATTTTTATATTAAACTCACACATCTTCATATTTTCTCACAGGTATTCGCGAGGATAAAAGTACCAGAAGAAAGATTTTTATCCCTAGTAAAGGATGGTGCAATGATTGTATACAAAGAAGTCATCCAGTCATCCACATATATTGAAGTATCTCAAGAAATCAACAATGACAAAGCCCAAGACCTCATTAATCTAAACATCCAGGGTCCAAATGAAGAGGAGTAAACATGACTGACACCCAAAAGGAAACATATAATAGAGAATGAGAAAAGAAGTTGACAATGACACTTGAATCAACCATGAACAAAGGAATAGCAATATTGGATGAGACAATACAAACTCCAAGGTTAACATAAATGGATGGGAAGACTCTTATCTTAACTATTATAATACCTTTCTATATAAGGGAGCTACACATGATCTGTATATAGGATTTTTATAGGTATCTTGTATAAGGTATAGTTAGTTGGTGACTGCAGCAACAAAACTCTGATTGTTTCTGATAACTGTTATGTTTCCTATTTCCAGTTGATACTCTACTTTGATTAAAAAAAAATTGAAACTTAACACTTTAACACAAAACCTCTGATTCAATTTGGTAACTCAAATAACAGCAGCAACCAAAACTTGTAAACTCTTCAGAAACTTGATAAAAAACATATAACATAAGCAAATAACATCCATAGTTAGCAAGCATTACGTGTAACACCAAATTTAATGAGAAAACCCAATTTGGGAAAAACCTCCATGGGAATTGTCACCCACAAAAATAAATACTCTTCTGAAGTATGCTCAGTTAAGAGCCAATCTGGTTAAAGATTATAGTGCACATTTGTTAGATGTGGCCCTGTTAAGGGATTTACCTTAGATATGTTAAGATCTTCACCCTATTAGGAGTGGTTTTCTAAGAGGTCTTAAACATTCATCTTAGAATGTCACCTTTCACAAGGATTTATAAAAATATTTATTAGGTCCACTCGGTTAAAGATTTCTTGTTACAAAGATTAGTAAGCTGAATTGATCTGTGATTCTGTAACTACCTTTTGCTTGATCAAATCCCTTGTGTGATCTCTGAAGCTACTGGCATAAACAACTCATCAATATCTTCTCTGGACTAGATCTCCACCTCTTTCTCTACTCTTCTCGGTAGCACTTCAACTCTTCAACTCGCCAGCATCTCTGCATAAACATACAAACTCAACAATATATAAACCTTTGTTTTGCCTCTCAATCTCATTGATTAGGTATTCCTTAAATTGCACTCATCCATTATATCATCTCTTATGAACTGATTCAATGTATCTGCAACTCGGTTAAATGGTTAACCTTTGCCTTGTGACTTGCACTTTTCTTGGAAATCACAACTTTACTTTCACCGCTTAATCTTCATCTCAGATCTTCAACTTGATTTTTCATGACCGTAGATCGCGTAACAAACTTCATATTTATCCTTACCATCTTATATATCTTCATGCCTTTGGATTAAATTTGTTCTACTCCTTGAATTCAATCTTTGTTCAAACTTTGTTCCGTGCTCGGTGACTCGATGACTATCTTCACTCAGTGTCTGACTTCGCTCAGTTACCAACCTTGCTCAGTAACTAACCTCTAATTAATTTTCAACTTTTCTCGATGATTGAATTTGCTTTACTCGATCAGCTAACACTTCACATTACCAACAGACTTCTCACTGCTTGGTAATTAGGCTTGTTCCCTTTACCGACTTGACCTTTCAGCTTTACCGACTTATCAACATCAAATGTTAATTAAAAAAATTTATATCAATAGTACCTCATCATTGTCTGATCTTTATTATCTACCCAATTAAGTTCCTCTTAATTGATATGTAAACTTAATATAAACTAGAAATCAATTGCTTGACATTAATGACAAAAAAACAACTGATGTAACCATTCTACTTGCTTGTATTCTACTGAATTAGGTCTTCATCATCATTACCATTAGTTGGTTAACAATGTCCCTCTTGCGCATTGATGGCAACTCTATCAATTGATGATGGTATACTCTAATCTATCTGTACTATCTTTTCTCCCTCTTAGCTTGTTTTTCCTCTTTGCCTTCAATCACATTCTCCCTTTTACATGTAGTCTCCTTCACTTGTGTATTCATCACTTACTTATTTTTTCCTCTAATCATCAATCACTTACTTCTCCCTCTTTGACAACAATGCCAAAGATCCATACTCCCGAAGTATTTTTCAGGCAGTGAATCATACCTTGCATGTACTGATTTCTCTTTGCATACATAAATCCTTTCACAACTTCAGGCATCACCTAAAGTGTGATCACTAGCATCAACTCAAAATTCAAATATTCTAATGTGTCCTAGAATTTATGCAACATGCCTCTTGCATTAATGAATGTTTGATAGGGGTAGGACCCCTAATTTACCTCTAAGATACTCAAAAGCATCCTTCAGTAGTGGCTCGGTGAATATGTCAGCTAGTTGCTCTTTTGAATTCACATATTTCAACATTACATGCTTGTCTTGTACTTTCTTTGACAAGTAATGATGCTTGATAGATATGTGCTTGGTCTTTGAGTGCATTACCAAATTCTTTGATATGTTTATAACACTTGTGTTGTCACAATAGATAGATAATGGATCAGTGATGTCCTCTTGCATACCTTCTAGTAGTTTTTTGATCCATACAATATTTGCACAATTCATAGCTACAAAAATATACTCAGCCTCGATAGTAGACTATGATATACAACTTTGTTTCTTTCTTAGCCATGTAACTAGTCTTTCTCCTAGAAAGAAATCTCTGCCACTTGTACTCTTTATGTCATCAATGTTTCTAGCCCAATCAACATCAATATAGACTTTCAAGTCAAATTCTCCTCCTTTATTATATAGTAGGTTGCCTTTCAAATATCTAAAAATTCTCTTAACTGCAGACATATGTGTTTCCTTTGGATCAAAAGAAAACCTTGCAACAATTCCTACTGCATGAGCAATATTGGGTCTATTTTGCACTACATATTGTAACTTACTAATCATGGATCGGTAGAGTGTCTCATTGACTTCTTGTGACTCATCCTCTTTAGATAATTTGCAGTCAGTGACCATCGGTGTTCCAACCGATTTTGAGTCATCCATACCAAAGGTCTTTAGGATCTCCTTAATATATTTTGCTTATGTTGTCACAATAGATAGAAACTAGATTGGTGATCTCCTCTTGCATACCTTCTAGTAGCTGTTTTATCAATACAATATTTTCACAATTCATAGCTACAACAATATACTCAGCCTCGACAGTAGACTGTGATATACAACTTTGTTTCTTTCTTAGCCATGTAACTAGTCTTTCTCCTAGAAAGAAATCTCCGCCACTTATACTCTTTCTGCCATCAAAGTTTCCAGCCCAATCAACATCAATATTGACTTTCAAGTCAAATTATCCTCCTTTATTGTATAGCAGGCCGAAATCTTCAGTGCCTTTCACATATCTAAAAATTCTCTTAACTGCAGACATATTTGTTTCCTTCAAATCAGAAGAAAACCTTGCAATAATTCCTACTGCATGAGCAATATCGGGTCTGTTGTGCACTACATATTGTAACTTACCAATAATGGATCGATATAGTGTCTCATTGACTTCTTGTGACTCATCCTCTTTAGATAAATTGCAGCCAATGACCATCGGTGTTCCAACCAATTTTGAGTCATCCATACCAAAGGTCTTTAGGATCTCCTTAATATATTTTGCTTGTGTAATATAGATCCCATCCTTTACCTATTGAATTTGAAGTCCAATAAAGAACTTAATATCTCCAATCATAGACATTTGAAACTCCTTTCTCATCTCCTCAACAAAATATCTGCATAATGTGTCATTGCCTCCAAAGATAATGTCATCAACAAATACCTCAAAAATTAAAACTTTGTTATTACTATCACATTTCATATACGCATTATTGTTGTGACTAGTACTCTGAAATCCTATTTTGATTAGATATGAATGCAATCTCTCATACCATGCTCAGGGTGCTTGTTTCAAGCCATACAGTGCTTTGTGCAATTGACATACCATGTCTTGGTTAGTATTCTCAACAAATCCTTCAACTTGTTCAATGTATACTTCCTCTTTAAGAACACCGTTGAGAAATGCAAACTTAACATCCATTTGATAAACTTTGAATCCCTTATAAGATGCATATGCTAGTAGAATTCTAACTCCTTCTAATCTAGCAACAGGTGCAAAAGTTTAAACATAGTCTATTCCTTCTTCTTGTGCATACCCCTTGAAAACTAATCTTTCTTTATTTTTTATTACATTACCATGCTCATTCAACTTATTTATGAAAATCCACTTAGTACCAATTACATTCTTATCTTTTGGACTCTATACCAAATTCCATGTATTTATCTTTTGAATTTTATCTATCTCTTCCTTCATTGCTTTCATCCAATCTTCACTTTCTAATGCATCTTTAACCTTTCTTAGTTCAAATTTAGATATTAAGCATGTGTTTTCTCTTACCTTGCTTCTTGTCAGAACTCCAGCAGTCTTGTCTCCAATGATTTTACTTGGTGAGTGGTGTCTCTTCACATAATTTGCCAACATAGGCTTGGTAGCTAGTGGTATCTCTCCATTTCCATCATTTGGTGGAAGCTCTCTTATCATCTTCTTCCTCAATTTGAGATTTTAGTATGGTGTCAGGAATCTCAGTCTATACATAAAAACATCTTTGATAATCCTCGGGTTCCTTCTTGTTTTCTTCATCATTCTTCTCTACAAATTCATCAATTCTCACATTCACACTTTCTACAATTTTATTAGTATTCTTATGTAAACATTTGTAGGTTTTTGTCTTAGTAGAATATCCTAAGAATATTCATTCATCTCCTTTAGAGTCAAATTTTCTATCTCTAGCATCTTTAAGAATATAAAACCTACTTCCAAATACTTTGAAGTAACTTACATTGAGTTTGTGTCCATAGTAGATCTCATAAGGTGTCTTGCGTGTTCCCTTCTTCAATTGTACTTAGTTAAGTACATAAGCAACAATGTTGGCTACTTCTCTCCAGAAGGTTTGATAAATGCCATTCTCAAACATTAGTGTTCTAGCACAATCCACAATGGATCTATTTCTTCTTTCAGCTATACCATTCTATTGTGGTGCCCTCAGTGCATACATATGTCTCTTTATACCATTTTCATTGTAAAAGAGTGTAAATTCCTTAGAAGTAAACTCTCCACCTCTGTCAGTTCTTGGACATTTCAGTTGTCTCCCTATCTCTTTTTCAATTGTAGCCTTATACCACTTAAACATTTGGAATGCATCATATCGTTCTTTTAGAAACATAACCGATATCATTCTAGAATAATCATAAACAAACAATATGAAGTATCTATCTCCATAGTAGTTTTTTGTTCTCATGGAACCACATAGGTCATTATGTACTAGTTCCAAAATATCTTGTGTAGTATAAGATTTGCTTTTAAAGCTTGATTTAGTCATCTTACCTACTTGACATCCCTTACACATTACACTCTCAGGTTTGTCTAGACTCGGTAGACCTCTTACTCTATTTTTCTTACTCACTTTGATTAAGATGTCAAAGGTAACATGACATAGCATTTTGTGCCATATCCATACATCTTCAATATTAGCAAACATACAACTCTTTATGGATGTATCAAGATAGAATAAGTTACCTTTAGATTGTTCTCCAGTGGCAATTAGACTTCCCTTTTGATCAAATAATTTAACCTTCTTGTTTTGAAATTACATTCGGTGACCTATATTTGTTGGATGATGTTGGAATTGGATACTACTAATGCTGTTGGCATTCATGTTTTTTCACTGATATCAACATATGTTTCTGTGAAGGAAGCACATACTAGTTATGATGACTGAAAAAAGTGTACGGATACTGTACAAATGAATCAGAATAGGCGAAGATGGGGATATGTATAAGGATGTATGATGATCTTATTCCTAAGGTCTCTTGTCTTAATATTTAATATTGGATGAGTTACAGATGTTTTGGTGAAGAATAGTTTCTGGACTATGACAGTGATGATTGATAGAGCGAGTCTCTATGTTTTGAGTATATCTTACATGCGATGATGATTCAGGTTATGCGAGCTTAAGGGATGACATAAGACATGTTCAGGAATGTTTTTGGTAGGTTCCAAGTCATATTATTATTGATGAAATTAGTTGTGGTGTGTATTCTAGAGGAGACCTATTTGGGGCCGACTTCAGAGATGTAGCATGTATTATGGATTGCAAACGTGGATTACGGATCTTGGATTATGTCTAATGTATTGTAATTGATGTATACTTGCTATAGGTACCGTATATCTTAGCAAGGGTTAAATATTTATTTTTATATTAGGAAAGCTTAATTGGCTGACCTAATCAATCATTGTAATAGGGTATATATGAGAGATCTTTTCTTTTGAAAAGATGTATGTGTTGTTAGAATAACTGAGATGGGGGGTGAATAAGTTAGAATCAGTCTCCTCACAAATTACCCTACAATCCCAAATTTCTCTAGATGTATACGAAAATAAATTTAAATATAAAACTCAGCTCGCTGAAAATGTATTCTGTAATCTCAAACTATCATCATTAGTGTTTACCGAGTATAAGTAAATTAATACTGTGATTACCGATCTGGGTCAATAAAATAAAGTGTAAAGTAAAATGACAATCCACAACATTCATGCACATTGACACATAGATTTTTAATTTGGAAACCCTGCTAAGGGAAAAACCACCTAGGACTAGTAACCCAAAATATTTTCACTTTTCTGAAGTGAGCTCGGTGAAGAGCCAACCTTGTTAAAGGTTACAATGCACACTGTTAAATGTGACCTTGTTAGAGGATTTAGAACTAACAGTTCTCTCTTGACTATGCATTCACTATGGGGTCAACAAGAAAACAATCAACATTCTCTAAATGTTATATTAAAGACTTCATTATCCTACTCGGTTAAGAGATTTATCTGTAACAATGGTTAAGTTGATACAGTAATGATCTGATTCAAATACAACTCTATTTTGTAGATATTCAGATCTATGCTAAGTACATAATACCTCTGATCAATTTGTTCAATTTAGTTCATCTCATACTTCATACTTGTTCTACTTTTTCCTCTGTCGCTCGGTTATGTCTGCAGAAAAACTCTTAGTTCTGTCTTTAACCAGTTTGATCAATCATGCATAAACTCACATGTATGCCATAAGGTGTGTCATATATTCATAACGAATCTCTTTCCTCTTATATAGACATCATATCTCATTTAATTTCCATCCTTCAGATCTTGTTGCTTAATCTCCATCATTCATTTTCCCGCTTGATCCATCCTTGACAGTTGTGTTAAAAACACATTTCAATTTTTGTAGTGCGATCTTCATTGAATTTTCATGATCGTTTGATCAAATAACAAGCTTTATCTTTTACCTTGAAATCATCAATTGCCATCTCAGCATCCTAGTCGGCCTCTATTTGAATTAACTGCCCAGTCTTAGTATTAACCGCATTGTGTCGGCAATCCATAGCTCGGTTATCACTGTGCTTGATATACAATGTGTTTTAATCAGTGTCCACTGTCTCTCGGTGTATACAAAACTCATCATTTTACGACCACATAAACATTGTTTGTTCAAGATCTCCAATTCACAACAAATGTTTTCCACCATAATAATACTCAAATAAGTTGACATCAATAACAATACAATAACTGATAATGTTTAACATCACTTCTGCAACTTGGTTGAATATCAACAAATGACTTCAAACATTCAATCAGTTGTAGTTCATCAATCTCTCCCTTTGGCATTGATGGAAACACAATATGAAATATGCAACATAAAATTCCATACAACAAAAATACCAAACTTTTGTTCTACAAGTGCAACAATTCTGTAGCTCTCCTTATCTTGAATATAAATTGTGTCAGTATAAAAACTCACCATGCAGACTCTCCTTATAGTTTTGACTTTTCTGTTCTTGAATCTCTCTGTAGATTAGATATGTATCTCCCTTTCTCTTTTCTCCCTTTTGTGGATAGATATTTCATTGATCATTTCTCTCTCTTTATATTTCATTTATCAACTCTCTCCCTTTGATAATAATGCCAAAAAGAAATATGCAGCTCTTCAGTAGCCAAATAAAATATCTTTGATTTTTGGTGCAGTAGAATAAGTACCTTACAATGTACTGATATATCTGTGTCAGTCCAGTTCAACTTTGCATCAACATGATTGATATTCTGATTTCATGTAGGTTTATGCAACCTCCAACTCAATTTAGTTACCAATAGACAAGGGACGAACCCCTAGTCTACCTCTTAAGTACTCAAATGTATCTTTCAGTAAGGATTTTTTGAATATGTCTGCAAGTTGTTCTTTTGATTGTACATAGTCTAGTATCACTAGTTTGTCTTGTACTTCTTCCCTTAAGTAGTGATATTTTATAGATATGTGTTTTGTCTTTGCATGCGTCACAAGATTCTTTGAAATATTTATAGCACTTGTATTATCATAATAAATCATCAATGGATCAATGATCTCTTCATTCATTCCTTTCAATAGTTGTTTTATCCATGCTATGTTAGAACAATTTGAAACAACAACAACATACTCTATTTCTGTAGTTGACTGAGATATGCATCCTTGTTTCTTGCTTATCCAAGTAACTAGTCTTTCTTCAATAAAGAATGCTCCACCAGTAGTGCTCTTTCTATCATCTATGTTCCCAGCCTAATCAGTATCAGTATAGACTTTCAATTCAAACTTTCCTTCTCTTTTATACAATATTCCATAATCCTCATTATTCTTCAAATATCTAAAAATGATTTTCACAAAAGTCATATTTCATTCCATAGGGTTAGTAGAAAATATTGCAACTATTCTAACTGCATGTGCAATGTCAGGTCTTGTGTGTACAACATACATCAATTTATCTATCATAAATCTATACAAAGTTTGATTTACCTCAGGTGTGTTATGTTCTTTGGTCAATTTGCATCCTGTCACCATTGGTGTTCCGACTAGTTTTGATTCTTCCATTTTAAATGTCTTTAGTACTTCCTTGATGTATTTTGATTGAGTAATGTAGATTCCTTGAGCCTGTTGTAAAATATGTAATCCTTGAAATTTTTTTATCTCTCCAAACATTGACATTTCAAATTATTTTCTCATTTCATCAACAAATGAAGTCCATAGATTATCATTACCCCCAAATATAATATCATCAACAAAGATTTGAGCAAGAAGTGTCTTATCATCATTCCCTCCTTGAATTCAATCTTTATTCAAAATTTGTTCCTTGCTCGGTGACTCAGTGACTATCTTCACTCGGTGTTTGACTTCGCTCGGTTACCAACTTTGCTTGATAACTTACCTCTGCTCAGTTATCAACTTCTCTCGGTGATTGACTTTGCTTTGCTCGACTAACTAACACTTCACATTACCAACAAACTTATCACTGCTCGATAAATAGGCTTGTTCCCTTTACCGACTTGGCCTTTCAACTTTACCGACTTAACAACATCAAATGTTAAGTAAAAACAATTATGTCAATAGTACCTCGTCATTGTTTGATCTTTATTATCTGCCCAATTAAGTTCCTCTCGAATGATATGGAAACTTAATATAAATCAAAAATCAATTTCTTAACATCAATGACAAAATAACAACTGATCTAACCATTCTACTTGCTTGTATTCTACTAAACCCAATATTCATCCTCATCATCATCACCATCAATTGGTTAACATCATCTTCCTTAGTGATGACTCATTTGGAAATTTCATTTGCTACCGAGTTGCCTTCACGGTAGACATGACTGATTTTGAAATCTTCCAATTATCTAACATATTCCCTGATTTTTTAAACCACCTATTGAGTTTCTATTCTGGTGTGAACTCTTGTCAAATTGCATTAACCACAATCATGGAGTCACCTTCTAGGTGAGTCTTTCAAGCCCCCAGTTGAATGCTCATTTCCAACCCTTTCATGGCCGCCCTGAATTCTATAGTATTATTTGTGCCTATGCTAATAGACTACTTGTTAGAATTATAATCTTTCCTTGGTATTTTATAAACCAAGGTCATGTCTCATATTTGCAATTTCTTTAATAAGGAAATTAGATATTCCTCCTTAAGAGGATTCCTACACATGGCACACACCAAATGTGAATGTGGCACACATAGAGTATGAGAGTTACATGCAAACTCCTCCACTCATATCTACTTAAGAGATGGTTCTCACACACTTCTTAAGGTTCTCATAGGGGTTCTAAGTTGGTTCTCTCAAGTTGAATAATCTTCTCTATTCTCTCACTTCTCCTCACATTCTCAAACTTTCTCTCCTTATTGTATCGAGCTTATTTATCTCATTCTTTAGGCTTTGAGCCATATTCATATTATTCACAAGGATTTTTTTCTTGTTTTTTCCCCTTTCAAAGTTATTGTGTTATTGTGTTGGTCTTGGAGCATTTTGGTGAACTTGTGTTTGATCTCTCTCTCTCTCTCTCTCTCTCTCTCTCTGTGATAAAAATCTTCCTTTTGCACTCTCTCTTGGATTCTTTCCTTATCTTTTTTTATTTTCTTTTAAGTTTCTAACATGGTATCAGAGCTAGTTTAATCCTTTTTTTCAGTGTTGCATGCAAGAATAGTTGAAAGATATCTCGGTTGAGGAGAAGAAATCAATATATTTTTTTGTTGATCTAACTCTTATTTGCAGGGTTTTCCTTCATTATGTTTGCAAATCTAAGTTTATTCATCTTTTTTCAAGTTTTTTTAAAGATCTAACTTACCCTCTATTGGGAAACCGCAAGGGATTTATAGTTTTCTCATTATGTCTTTCATCTTTGAATCGATATTTATATCTGTTTCTATCATTTTTTTCCATCTCTAACATTCTTGTAGTATTGAAAATTAAATATATCTCTATTGTTGGTTTATATATCGTCAGCTTATTGTAGGTTCTCTGCTCTCAACATCTCTGGTTACTCTTTTCTATCTATAACGTTTTTTTCCAGAATTCTATCTAATATCTAATATTCATCTTTTGCTATTATAAATCTCTAATCTAACTATTTCTCTGTAGGTTTTTCATTTTCCATCATTGTTTATATATCTTTACTGTTGTTGTTTACCCTTTCTCTTTGTGCAATTTTTTCTCTATATCTTTGTTCAAACCTTGCTTCTTCTTTTGCAGCCCACTCCTTCTTCTTGGTCTCCTTTGCTGCCCCCCCCGTGCAGCCTAGTTGCTCACGCAACTCCCATCTCCCTACACTTTGTCTTATTCTGTCCTTCTACATTTTCTCTTGTTCTTTCCTGTGTTTGTTTGTATATATTGCTTGTGCCTCTCTCTTCTTCCTACCCTCCCTCCCCTCTTGCATTGTCTCTTCACTTTGTGCAGCCTTGTATTTTATAGCGCAGCATGTGAGTCTTTGTCTCTCCCTCTCCTGTCATTTTTTCCTAGTTGTTCCTTGCATCTTTCACCAAGCTGCTTCCCGTGTCAATTTTTTTTTCTAAGCGTGGAGGCATTCCTTCTTTTCATGGTGTATGTTTATGCACAGGTAGACACTGTGTTGCACAACCCTTTCTCTAGTGCTTCCCTCTATCTCTCCTTTAGCTACTCACGCAGCTCCCTCACCCTCATTTCTCCTCTAGCTATTTACTCCAAGATACTCACACAACCCACCTTGTTGCTCCTCCTCGCTGCTTTCACAACATTTTCTTGCCTTGTGCTCCTCCTTTCACTGCTGTAGTCAACATTGTCTTTCCTTGTGCAGGGTATCTGGTTGTCTTGACTAGTTTTTCTCATCATTTCTTCTATCTTTAACATCATTCTAACTTCATTTCTTTGCAGGTTATCATTATTTATCTGCAGATACACAATTATTATTTAGTATTCATTATTCTAACCTCTTTTATAGGAGGAATCTAATTTTTATTCTGGTTATTGCAATATTTGTTCATCATTTCTTCTATTGGTTATCATTAGCATCATTCTAACTTTGTTTTACATTGCAGATTATCAATATTATTCATATTTGTGACATTTTTAATTCACAAGTTTATTTTTTTAAACAAATTACAATTTAATTCTTAATTTTGGAATTAATGGGAAGTAGTACTGAGAGGGGAGGGGTGAATTAGTACCTCTACAACTTTTAACACCTTACACAATTCATCATTAGTAATCATTCAATTCTGATTTACCAACCATTACTGTTATTCTTTCTTATGTATCTATTGTTTGTTCACAATCTTTAATATTTTTCAATCATTCATAGAAACATTCATGAAATTAACAAACACAAAACACAAGATATGGTATCGCAGAAAACTCCTGTTAGGAAGTAAAAACTGCGGTGGGGATGGCACCCACAAAACTTCCCTATTTGTAGAATGGAAGGGAGCCAGTTAAGGCTTACAATTTGATCACTTCTGATGATCTACCATGTTAAGAGTATTAAGGTAGAGACTTGTTAAGATATACTATGTTAAGAGCTTTAGCAACACTAATTTAAGTGTGCACTCAGTTATGAGATTTACAATAGGATGATTAAGCCCACCTAGGATTTCATTAGTGTACTACACTTGTTAGAATGAGTACAAATGTATTAGATTCAGTAACCTCTATTTCTGATTTCTTTTCTTCTAGTTCTTCACCGATGGTGCCCTGTTCATCAATTTCCTCTTGTTGATCCTGCTCTTCTTCTAAGACCGATAGAATCTTCTTGAGATTCTTAACCATTTTATCTTTCTTGTTTATAGTCTTCTTTACTTCTAGGCCATGTTTTATCTTAGATTTGGCCTCCTCATATGTTCCAAACCTTGGTTGTTTCTTATCAATGGGCTCATTGATCAGTGCCTCAATTGTACTTGTAGCTAGATCAATATTGATCTCATAGTCTAATGATGCTAACCAAGCTATTCTTGGTACAACCGGTTTGATATGTGTGTAGTCTATGTCTACCATGAAACATATCTCATCTTTGTGTTTTTCAACTAGTTGTTTAGGAATCCTAGTTCTTTCCATCATCTTTTCCTTGAACTCAAGGAAGTATGCAGACATGACAGACTCAAAGTTGTCTCCTAGTGA
>MU224151.1:858652-870605 GCA_018584345.1 Thuja plicata
CCTGCTCTTCTTCTGAGACCGATAGAATCTTCTTGAGATTCTTAACCATTTTATCTTTCTTGTTTATAGTCTTCTTGACTTCTAGGCCATGTTTTATCTTAGATTTGGCCTCCTCATATGTTCCAAATATTGGTTGTTTCTTATCAATGGGTCATTAATCAGTGCCTCAATTATACTTGTAGCTAGATCAATATTGATCTCATAGTCTAATGGTGCTAACCAAGCTATTCTTGGTACAACCGGTTTGATATGTGTGTAGTCTGTGTTTGCCATGAAACATATCTCATCTTTGTGTTTTTCAACTAGTTGTTCAGGAATCCTAGTTCTTTCCATCATCTTTTCCTTGAACTCAAGGAAGTATGCAGACATGACAGACTCAAAGTTGTCTCCTAGTGACTTAATCAGTTCACTAATATGTTGGGTTACCGGTTTGGTAGAGTCCCATACAACTTTTCCTACTGAAGGAAAGTACTCTTGAAAATAGAAAAATGTACACATGATAAGTGATCCAAACTTACATGTGTTGCTCTTTGCAGACCTGATTTTATTATATTTTCATCAAGTTGTTTCAATAGGATCTCATACAGATCCATCTGAATTCCTTTTGTTGCAATCTTGTAAGCTGTGCTTAATGCTGTTGCAGAAATGTTGTTCATTCTGCTAGCCTGAAAATATTTGTAACCAATAACACATGCACCAAATTTTAACTCTTCGTCGGTGATTGTGTTTACTTTGAGACCTCTGTTGTCTCCTTCTGCATTGGTGAGTTTTGTAACTTCTTTTAGGGATGGATGTTTGTGTTCCCTAGGCTTGTCGATTATCAAATAACCAATGACAACATGAAGAACATCCTTTGTTATTTGCTTGGGTTTGTCTAGCCATAGTTTGTTGTCATGCATCTTGCTCAAGACTAACCTAATCTATTCTGTCTTGAATTCCCTCAAGAAATGTAGGGCATTGGTTAACCCTTTGACCTCCAAGTGTTTGTGTTCTTCTTTCAGTTTTCCTTTGGTATACATAGCTTCTTAAAAGCTTCATCCATTTCTAGATCACCTATCTCTGTGATCTTGCAGTGAATATAAGACCTAATGTCTTCTATGAGTAAAACCCTAGGCAGAATTTTTGAAAATGCACCGGCTTCATCGGGTTTCTATGCAATTTTTGGACAGATTTTGTACTTAGGTTCTACACATGTACTATTCTTAATTAGTTTCACCACATTCTTCTTTTCATCCTTCAACTTAGCAGTTCTCGATGTGGTTGCCATTGTTTTTTAAGTACTTAGGGTTTTCTCGAATTTAGGGCTTTCTTGACAAAACAATGATAGAGATCTTTCAGTGCCTTTGGTACTTACTTTGATTCACAATAGTGATGAAGACTCTGTTATTTGTGTGTTGAATCGATCTGTAGATGCTTCTTCTTTATTCTCTTTAATCTCTTTGATGTCGCTCTGCTTTCTCTTCAAATCGCGGGTGAAAAATGAAGTTGTGTCGTCGACTATTTATAGACTTTTTGACCTAAGTCTTTGCAATAAATGCTCAACAACTCGTCGGGACGTGAAGACGGGTATCGCCGGGAGGATGTTTCCAATTATTGTCGGTGAAGATATGATGCTTAGGGTAGTTTACCATATTTACTAGTGGACCAAAAATTTTTGGTAAGCGTAAACAAGTTATTATTGTGTTCACCGATGATTTTCGGTAAGTGTTTACCGACGGTATTGCATTCTTAGATTAGTAAGAAGTAAAGTAGTATGCATCTTTGGTTCATGCAAATTTTGACTATCTATCAATTTATATAATGGAACTGATGCAAAATATAACTTGGTATAGTGCAGTTCCATACTTACTTGTTCAACTCAAGTGGGGTTGGTGGTGTCACCAGATCCATTGGATGGGGTGTCACCATTTGCATTGCTTGGTCCAGCTTCATCATTGCTTGAAGATTTTATCTAGATTTTGTCTCTCACCCTCTGGATATCTTCAATGGTGTTACCATTGGGATATGTGCTTGTTTTTATCATTCTCTTTGCAATCTTTTTTGAGGTGAGCAACTTTATGATTGAGTAAGCATGCCATTCTAGGGTTTGACCAGCCTCTAGACCTTTTGGTCCATGCTCTCATGCAATTTTCAGCAATGTGACCATATCTACCACATGCTGTACAGTTTGTCCAAGTGTTGTAATCCCATACATATTGATTACCGATTCTCTTTGGCTGATAAGGAACTTCTTTACCTTTTGGCTTCCATGCTTGCCTTTTCTTTTTCCAACATTCTTCAAATGTGTGCCCATTCATCTTGCATGTAGGACAATATTTGTCCATGTAGGATTCCTTCTTTGGCTTTTCTATCTTGCTCTTGCATTCATAAGCCTTATGTCCTTTCTTGTTACATTTATAACAAAATCCTATGAATGAAGGTGCAGGTGTAGATTTAGGAGTACCTTTCATTTTACCTCTGCATGCATTTGATGTGTGCCTTTTCTTTCCACAGTGCTTGCATGTTAGCTTTCTTGGTCTTGGATTTTCGTAGACATTCTTTGGATTTGATGATTCTCCATTTTTGGTAAAGCCTATACCACTGTTGATGTTGACTCTTTGTTGTCCCTCAAGAAAGTGATCCATTCTTTTATTGCTTTCTTTAGCCTTTCTGATAATCTCATTATATTGTTGTTCAATTCTAACCTCATGCCTTATCTTTTCATTTTCTTCTCTTAGTTCACCGATAACCTGTATTCTCTCAATGAGTTCCACATTTATTCTATTTGCTTCTTGACTCATAAGGATAATCTGATTTGTGAGATCATGGTGATGCTCAACATGTCTTTGAATTTCCATATCCTTTTCTTGTAGTTTCTCTGAAATCTTCCTTCTATCATCAATAGCAAGTGTTCTTTTGGTTTCAGCTTGTTTGGTAGAACTCATCACATCAATCATTCTTACCATCTAGGTCTCTTGACCGATTTGCAACATCTTTATTTGCTTTGTCACATGTAGATTGATCTCCTTTAGATTTGTGATGTTCTCTTCTGATGTATTTGATGTATTACTTGCATTTGATCCTGAAGATTTAAAGAAATCTAGAATCTCTTCTTCTTGATAGTCTATTTCATTGTTCCGGGTAGCCATACCTTTTATTTCATCCATCAACTCTCTCATCTTGATTCTTGCTTCTTTATACTGTTCATAGAACATATGTATCTCAAACTTTTTGTCCTCAATATTCTTATCAAGTTTGTACTTCTCCATTGTATGATCTTTGTTCTTAAGCCTTTAAGCTTTTCAAGAAGATACTCAGCTCTGATACCAATTGTTGGAATTAATGGGAAGTAGTACTGAGAGGGGAGGGGTGAATCAGTACCTCTACAACTTTTAACACTTTACACAATTCATCATTAGTAATCATTCAATTCTAATTTACCAACCATTACTGTTATTCTTTCTTATGTATCTATTGTTTGTTCACAATCTTTAATAGTTTTCAATCATTCATAGAAAAATTCATAAAATTGACAAACACATAACACAAGATATGGTATCGCAGAAAACTCCTGTTAGGAAGTAAAAACTGCAGTGGGGATGGCACCCACAAAACTTCACTATCTGCAGAATGGAAGGGAGCCAGTTAAGGCTTACAATTTGATCAATTCTGATGATCTACCCTGTTAAGAGTATTAAGGTGGAGACAATTTAAGATCTACTCTATTAAGAGCTTTAGCAACACTGATTTAAGTGTGCACTTAGTTATGAGATTTACAATAGGACGGTTAAGCCCACCTTTCTTGAAAGGATTTCATTAGTGTACTACACTTGTTAGAATGAGTACAAATGTTGACCTAACTGTATGCAATCTACTATTTCTTATTTATAGATCCATTAAAGCTTTTACCATAATAATATCACCTTAAGTGATTGATGAATACCTTTTCTCTGCTTTTCGGTAGCCTCTGTTCTATTTTTTAAAATTGATTAGATTCTATTTGTGTTCTTCTTGTTGAATTCTCTGTCTGGTCTTTAGTTGCTCTTCATGGCTACTATCTTCATTGAACAACTACTATTCTCAATGGATTGAGCACCTATTTAAAGAAGTATTTGACCTATCTTGGAACTTACATTTTACAATGTTAACTCTCAGATCCAAGGTTTATAACTTGACCTTGATCTTTAGTTTGCATGTTTTAAAATAGTAAAACTAATTAAAACAATAACAATTACATTGCTTCCTCCGCACATAATGGATTTAAAAGCAAATCAAGAAGTTATAAATACAACTTCAGTGATTTATCTGACGTGGAAAGTCAGATCCACTTTTTGTGGAATGTAACTGACTGTCGGTTCTTGGTCGTCAGTTTGAACTTGTAGTTTGTCAGCATTCCTTGACTGAACTATTCATCGGGTTCCCTGTATCTGTCGGGTTCCTCTCTTTGCTGTATTGTCGGGTAGCACTGTTGTTACTCGTCGGGTAGCACTTAACAGTGTTTGTCGGGTAACCTTGGCATTGGATAGTATTTTTCCTTGTCTATCGGTGTAGAGTAAACCGATGGTGCAGATCATGTTTTTCTCTAAGCATACTAATGGAAAAATATAATGCCTTCACTTAATATTAATTTTAATTTAATTAACAAAAAAGTTAAATTGGTCTACATTTTTAGTCACTTCATATTTTCTAAATTCGTCTTAAACCCATTTATATTTAATCAATATAATCATTTTTTTTATAGGTAACATTTTGATTTATATTGATATAAAAGCAGAATTACATCGTTGTGCCAATATTTGTGGTTGGCTACCGCATACAGACATTGTTTCACTACCCCCAAACCCTATACATATCTATTTTAATACTTTTCTATACTAAAAAAGGCATTAACACCCATTACAATAACCAGTTTCAAAATTATATCACCTGTATACAAAAAACCTGAGCGCCATTCCGCTGGCCGCCTCCTTCAACTTCACTATCCCACTAATCCTTGAACCACTGGGTAGCCTCCTCCTTCAAGAAGTTGGGAATGGCTCCAAAATCCTTTGCTTCTCCGCTCGCCCCTACCATTTTCTGAGCCTTCTTCCCAGATTGAAAACATATTGGCTGCCCTGATGCTATGATGCTCTTTCACGGGGTTGTCTTTTTGAAACTCTTTTTATCCCCCTTCCAAACCTTTTTCTGCAGAAAGGCAATAATGTCCTTCCAACCCTTTTCATCCCTTGGCAAGTGTACACCTTGCGGGTTTGCAGCAGACCAAACCACCAATGGCTGTACTGAGTGCTCCCCACCACCAATAAGCTGCCATGACTCTGTACCCATCTCCAAACCATGGCCAAGAACCGCCCTGTCAATGATATCTTCCACTTCCAACAGCCATTGCGAATCCAGACACTCCGCCACCACATTGCAAACCTCCTCCTTTGATTCGCCTACCATAAGCCCCAAAGCTAAGAACAGAGATGCCACATCCAAGTTGGAACGATGCCTCTAGTAGTAATCAAGGTATTCCATGCCAAAAAACTATTGCAGACCATTCATGAATTCATCATCCTCAAACATGAAGATGTTCTTCAATCATCATGGTGTAACCTTCCCTACAGAGGCTTGCATTTGGTTGTTCAATTCCAAAGCAAAATTGGCCTCCATGTCTTCACTGCCCTCTGTTTTGGTGCATTCATTCACATTCTTCTATTTTTAAGCTAGCTGTGGAATAATCTGGAAGCCCTTCCACACATCATGTCTATTAATTATTACCTTTAATCACATGCGATAACATTTGCCATTGTGGATGCGCCATTCGAATTAAAGATGGGTGATGTACTTTTATTCTTCCTCTTAAGTGATATATATGGGGTGTTTTTATTCTTTTGGTTCTAGTTCGAGACTTCTCATGTCTTCGTAGATTTCAAATTGGGGTCCCAAAGGTGAATTCGCTCCCTTGTTTGCCAAGATGTCGGCCACCTTGTTTCCTTCTCTAAATACATGGGTAACTTTGAAGTCCTCAAAGTTCTGTAACAACCCACGAATTTGCTTGATATATTTATCTAGGTACCAAGCATCCATCATTCCCTTAGATATTCAATTTATTATTATCTCTGAATCACCTTCTAAATGAACTTTTCTAATGCCCAATTTGATGCCTACATCCAGAGCCTAAGTAGCTGCTACACATTTAGCTACATTATTTGTGCCATCAATAAGACGTTTGGCTTTAAAGGCAAGAATGTTGCCTTCATGATCTCTTGCCACACATCAACACCTTGAGATCCCTGGATTCCCCTGAGCAGTGCCATCAAAGTTGATTTTCACCCATCCTGCCTCTGGTGCTTGCCATGCTACTCTTCTTTTCAAAGTTGGATTAACCCTACAAGGCCCTTTAACAGGCATATATTTGATGGTTGGGAAGTTTCTTTGGATGGTTGAGTCGCTCTTTGTGAATGCCTTTTTGTTTTCATTGGCTGAGGAAGTAGTTGACACCACTTCTGCAATGGCACTCTCTACCCACTGTTTAAAACATGGCCACTCCTCTTCTTTGTCCTGAAAAATCCTCCTGTTCCTCTCCTTCCAAGTCTCCCACAAAGTAATTGCCGGTGTCACTTGCCAGACTGATTCAAACACCTAATTGTTTTTCTTTTTAGGCCATGCTTCCATCCATCCTTTTAGTGTCTCTGTAAGTGGCCTAGACCATCCGAGTTTTACTTTGATCATGTTCCAAGCCTTGTGTGCAAATTCGCAGTGTAGTAATAGATGGTCTATATTTTCTTCCGCTTCCCTGCACAGAGGGTACCTAAAGGGACCTTGAAAGCCCATAATTTTTAGACATTCTCCTGTAAGAATTCTACCATTCCCTGCTAACCATGCTAATATTTTCTTATAATCAATAGCTAATTCTTTATTTAATTACAATACAAATTTGTTTCATCATTTAAACAAAAAAATTAAATTTTTTTAATA
Organism: Thuja plicata; assembly: GCA_018584345.1. Classification (NCBI taxonomy): domain Eukaryota; kingdom Viridiplantae; phylum Streptophyta; class Pinopsida; order Cupressales; family Cupressaceae; genus Thuja; species Thuja plicata. Next base: position 865,592 of record MU224151.1, read on the forward strand.
GTTAAAAATTCTTGCATATTGGCGTTTATTAATCATGTTAAATTGGCTTTTTAGCTTCAATATTATATTTTGCAACTTGTAATTTAGGTTATTTTAATTCATTATGTTGTTGTTAATTCCAGAGATTAAATTAACAAGTTCCAAATATTATGCGTGGAAGACTCATATGACTTTTCTCTTTCATTACTGTCATATTCTTGATATTTAAACTGAATCCACTTTTGTTCCTCCTCTTGTTGTTCCTCAAGTAGTAAAAAATGAATGGAATGATAAAAATGATGAGGCACTTGGCCTTATAGGTATTTCCTTAAATCTTGATTTATATGTCTTAATTGCCCATTGTACTGAAGCTCATGCAACTTGGGCAATTTTACAAAACACTTTCGACAACGCCAATGAATCTCGAAAGATTTAACTCCAAGATCAATTGGAGGATCTCACGTATGCGGATTTCTCAACTATGGATGAGTTTTTGCTTAAATTTGATTCTATTCAAAGTCAATTAACTGGTTTAGGAATAACGTTATCTAATATTCAGTTAATTCATATCGTCTTAAAAATTGTCTTCCTAGACCATTTCAACAATTCATTACTAATATTCATTCTTAATTAGCTCTTCCTTTGTTAGCAAATCAATTAAAACTTATGTTATCTTTGAAACACTTTTACGTCAAGAAGAGGCTAAATTAATTCAATTTGGGACACTTAAAACTGTAACCACCTGAATTTGGTCTATTCCAACTATGGACCCTATTTGCCCTAAGTGTGATCATACCTTTGATTATGTCCAAACGACCTTGTTACTGCTTGGCATAATTTTTCAAATCAATTTAATATCCTAGGTATTTTTGTCACTAATTTATAGTAATTATTATAGCCATATGATCTAAATCAAATTCAAACCATTTAAATCAAATTAAAATCAAATATGGCTATAGTATTTAATTAGAAAGGAATTAAATAAATCCCAAAATCAAATATTCACTTGCAATTAACCCATTCCCCTAGCCTATTTAATTTAATTAAAATGGCTATAGTCCCCTAATTATTAAAAAGCAATTTTATTGTTTAAATGATTAATTCCTATGTTTTTAAATGAGTTAAATAAGTTTATGTCATTTATTAATATTCCCTCAAACCCCAACCTAACCTAACTCAACCACTTCTACCCTGGGTTCTAACCCTTCTCAACCCATTCACCCATGCTAATCTAATCCTAATCCTAAATTGTACTCTAACCCACCTCCTAATGTTGTCACATTCCATTAAGGAATGCTTAACAACTCAACCCACTTGAGAAAGTCCACTTTCTCAAGCTTGACCTCCTTAAGGTCCACTTTCTCAAGCCATCCTCTTACATCCTCCCTTGCCTCTTTAAGGCTTTCATTAATGTCTTATTAATGAAGATGCCTTAAGCCTATGTCTCTCCCATGCCTTATTAATTTCTTGGGCATGAATGGCTCTTACATCTTCATTTATGGGTCTTCTAATTCATAAATGAACCTTGTCCCCTCCCCCCTCTCTCTCTCTCTCTCCCAGTCTTCTATAAATAGAAGCCTATTTTGAGAGAAAAGAAGCCTTCACATTAGATCAAAATTACATTGTTATGCTGTTGGATTACTCTTAGAATCATATTTCATCTTTCATTCCATGCTTTTTCATCTTTTTAGCTTAAATTTGAATTAAATCCTTCATGTTAGAATAGTATTGGTCACTGATTTGTAGCATATTCTGAGGGCTAATATGCAACTAATCACACTCTTTCTAGTTAGAAGGCAATAGGCCGATATTAGTGGTTTTTAACATTTTATCTAACCATTTAGACTAATGCAATGACCTATTGAGTGTTTGTGTTGTTTTCAATAGGTACCCAAATACACACACACATTTTTGGCGCCCACCGTGGGGCAGATTTTTTAATTTAGCCTCATTTCTAACACATTTTTGGCAATTTGCAGGCTCAGGAATCAGTCACAGAATCACCTTTAATTTTGCAGGCTTGCATCCCGGATACGCCCTCGCATCGCATAAATTCCATATCATATCTGGGATTTCCTGGATCGTATTTGGTTTTGGCTCGCATTCGGTTAGCAAAGGCTCATATTCGGTAAAGAGGATCGTATCCCGGATACTATATCGCATATAGTGAAAATTTAAGATCGTATCTAGTTTTGAAGCTTGTGCATTTGATTTATCTAATCCTAACAAGTTTGACAAGTTGTGCTTTCTGTATTTTGCAGCTTAACAAGTGTTTGCAGGTACTTTTTGGTGGTTTTCATGGAATTGGATTAAAAGGATACTAATGTGGTTTTTATAGGTTACCAAACCCCCTCCGTCTTGACTTCTATTTATCTGCTTTTTGAACACTTAAAAACCATTTCTTCATACTTGCTAAAACAACTAGATATTATGCTCTTTTCCTCTTGAGGAAAATCAGAAAGTCGGACGTTGTTTTATCATTTGTGACGAAATTGGGAGTAATTGAACAAGAAAACAAACCGTTTAATTTATTTTGGATAGAAATTGAATAAAACAAAGCACTAAATCATGTGGGTTAATTGGACAAGTTCAATCATTTAATTGCTTTTGGATTTAGTAATTGAACAAACTCAAACTCATTAAATCATTGTGGTAATTGAACAAGACAAATTTCCCTTTTCAAAGCTTTCTATTTTCTTTAAAATAGGAATCATTAAAACAAGCTCAACATAGCTTGGGGGAAAGAACATTGTTTATAGTGTTTGAGGAGAAAACGACATGAACTAGGAGAGTATGCTCTTCTTCTTTTGAAGAATCAGAAATCTAGAACTCCTAAGCTCGCCAATCCTAGTTACTAATATTTTTAATAGTAGAGGGCCTGTCGGTTGAGGAAAAAATCTCCCGGGAATGACTCAAGTGAGGACAGGTCTTACGCCGACCCTTCCAACTCACTATAAATAGTTGCTTCCTTGTAGGCCAAAGCTTCGGAAGATGGAACTGGTTTTGTTCTTGGAATTTTGACATCATTCCTTGAACATATCGGGGTATATATAGAGTGGAGCTGCTTAAATCTTGCTTGCGAGACTATATATATTCAGGTACTCATAGGGCTATATGCCTCAATTTTGCCTTGTGCAATTCTATGAGGGACAGTTTTGAACGGATTGCCCAATAATCTACAACACATTCAATTGAAAGAATTCCTGATTCATCCCCAAAAGGGTGATAATCTTTGTGCAAGGCAAAAAGTAATTACGCCAAGACACTCATCATATCGTGCCCTCATTTGCGTTTGGAGTCGGCTGATACAACATCATGACTGGAGCCATTGCGTGCTTGGTGATGGCTATATTTTGATTAGCATTTGAGTGTGTACCTAAGTCAATGAGCAAAGATTTTCATCCTCCACCTAGAGAATAGGAAAAGATGTGTGTTTGATTCATCCCTTTAACAATGCAAAATTATTTGACGTGTCAAAAAGATCACTAAAAATATAAGCTTATCACAACAATCAATAAATTTTATACCCTGGAGTACAAGTGTTTTTCACACTCTACAAATACCTCTTGATGTAATCTGGAAACAAACAACTTCACATTCCTCAAAAACAAATTTTTCAAAATGAACCAAAATTGACAAAACCATCATAAGATCGCATCCTATTTTTCCTAAGTCGTATCTGGTATTTAGGATCATATCTGGTGCATTGGATTGTATTTGGTTAAACATATAGTCGTATCCAATTTTTGAGATCGCATCCAGGTTTTAGGATCGCATCTGGTTCCATCAGAGGATCATATCTAGGAGCTCGCATTCAGGATAGTGGGCATTTCTAGTAGATTTTCCTAGGAAGTCTCAATTGTTTTAGGTACCCTTTTTGCTCTTTAGCTGGTCCCTATTGTCTCTTATGGTCTTCCTGCTATTATTTTCAAACACTTTCAAAACGTCTACCTTGCATGCTCAGTCAGTCTTTCACAGCTGATTCAATACCTGTAGTCTACCCATTCTCTATCAAAAACTTAGTTCCTAGCTCACTATTAGGGCATTCTAACCCTATGACGCTAGAATCATTTACATCCACCAACAAACAAACAGTTACTTCTACTTAGACACGCCCACTTGAACGATCTAGAATCCTTGCTTGCACTATTGGGAAATGTTGACGAAGTTGAGAAACAAACTTCATGGTTAACACGAGACACAACAAGTACACAACTAAAGGATTAGAAGTGCCTCCTAAAACATCACACTTCCAAGGAGAAACTTCTCGCAATTCCCTGTTTGATCTTGATTCACCTCAAATGGGTAGCAACACTAACGATTGGAGTAAGGCCTTTGAGGGTTATGATGATGGCAAACAAGCACAATCTGTAGGCACAGAGGAGGAAGAAAGACCCAGGTTTGAATGTAATCCGTTTGGGTCAGATAGTGACGAAGAGATCCTTGAAGACGAATACAAGAAGCTTAAACAAAGTAAAAGAGTCCATAAGCTATTAGAACGAATAATTGGAGATGACAAGGAAAAATACTTCCTCCATTTAGCATCCATGGGTGTCAAATTACCCCAGGATTACGATGTGAATGATCTCAAAGAAAAGGAGGTACAAAACCCCATATCCATCCTTACCAAACAGCTCAATCAAATGCAAACAGAGCTCACAAACCTCAAACAAGAGAAGGACAAACCAAAAATGAAATACTCTTTGGACACCATTTGTCCATTTCCTTTCGACAAAAGTATCACTATGGTCCCATTTCCTCCTAATGTGGCAAGAGAAAAATATGACAAGTACACAGGGGAAACTGATCCACATGAACATGTGAGAGAATTTTGTGCTCTTAGCATTGAGTACATGCATGAACCCACTTACCTCATGCGACTGTTTCTAGGAAGTCTAGGAGGAAATACCATGGAGTGGTTTTCAAAATTGAATCCTAAAGTCAAAACATTCGAGGAGTTAATGCAATGGTTCATTCAACATTACTCCTACAACATCCAACATGATGTCACCATGATGGATCTATGTAACACCAA
>MU224151.1:908565-945472 GCA_018584345.1 Thuja plicata
ATATATATATGAAATACACTTGATGATGAGATCATGATCATGGTTTATTTGTGTTCATCATTTTTATATAGGTTGACCTCCCCAGGGTAGTAGGTGATATGGACCATGGAGGTGCGAATATGGAGAATATGGTTTTGGAAGTGGAGGATCATGGAGGTGCGAATATTGAAGCTGAATATTATGATCCCATGGAAGATGACAATCATGCGCTAGATAACACATTTTAAGATGATGGTACTAATACATTGATCCATGACACATTTGGTACTGGCACAACTGATGATGATAATTAGGATGATGATGATGATCAAGATGATGTTGATATCATCCATGATATACCTCTACTTGAGAAGGAAACCACGACCCTTTACAAAGTCTCCCAAAAAGCTCTTCTCTCTGTTATATTGTTGTTGTTGAACTTGAAGGTTATGAATGGTTTATCCAACATAACAATGTCATGTATGCTAAGGTATGTCATATATGTAATAGTAGTAATTAAAGGGTGAAACATGTGAAGACATTACATTTTTCCATTAGTATATGCAAGGAAAAACATGATCAACACCATCAGTTTATACTACACCGACAGACAGGGCACAACACTACCCAACACCAAGGTTACCAATACTACCAAGTACAAAGCATCCTGACAAACACTATTCAGTGTTACCCGATGACAAAAAGGAGAAAGAAATCTGATGAGTAACCAATAGTATAACCCACTGAAACAATCAAAGAGAGGAAACTGACAGATGAAGGCAACCCGACAATTAGTTCAATGAAGGAACACCGACAGACTTTCAGTTCACACCGACGATCAAGAACCAACAGTCAGTTACATCCCACAAAAAGTGGATCTGACTTTCCACGTCTAATAAATCATTGAAGTTTTATATTTAGCTTCTTGATTTGTTTTAAATCCATTACATGCAGAGAAACCAATGTAATTAATATTGTTTTTTTTAGTATAACTATTTTAAAACTTGCAAACTAAAGGATCAAGGTCAAGCTGTATACCTTGAATCAAGAGTTAACATTGTAATGTGTGATTCTAGAATATGTCAAATACTTGTATAAATAGATGCTCAATCAATTGTGAACATGTTTTTAGATGATGATTGTAGCCACTAAGAGCATCTAAGGATTAGACAAGAGAATTCATGCAACAACATAGACAAAGATCAAATCAGTTGTCAAGAACAGAACACAAGCTATTGACAAGCAGGAAAATATATTAATCATTCACTATAGGTGATATTCATATACTGTGAGCTTTAATGGATATGTAATCAACAATTATAGATTGTATACAGTTAGGTCAAACATATTGTAGACATTCTAACAAGTGGGGTATGTGTGCTAGAAATGTGTCACACTTCTATGAATCATTCCATCCAAGGTTGCTCAAGAATGAGGCCTCAAATATTGACTCATAGCTCCCTAGTCATGGAGTGCAAGGGTTTGTAATGGAGGCCCTCAGATTGACCTAGTTATGCCCTTGCAAGTACACCATGAAATGAGAGATTCAATGCATGAAAATGAAATCTATTCTATATGATAACAATGCAAGAAAATAAATTAGTCTAAATGATAACAATGCATGATTATTCTATGAAAGGAAATATGAATTTAATCTAACATGAATCTAATCTACATGAATATCCATGGATGGAAGAAAAAGAAGACAAGAAGATATAGAAGTTGCAACATCCAAGCCAAAGTGCTGAAATTCTCCTCCAAAATTGCTCTCCAAACCTGCAACATAACAATACCTAAAAATTCTATATGAGAATGAGAAGAGAGGGTTCCTTTTATAGGAAAGTGAATGGTGGAGATTAAGAGGCAAAAAGAAATGAGCAATGGTGGAGATTAAATCTTGATTGATCCATGTGCTCGTTAAAGCAAAAAGCCCACCACTTAGAAATATGTGATAAAAAAAGGATTTTTATTTAATTTATTTCCCTTTTCATCAAATAAAGTGCTTTAAGTGGGGATTTTTATTTATTTAACTAAAAGAGGGGTTTTCTTTTAATTAAATAAATTAGAAGAATTTTATTTAATTAAATAGGAGGAATTTAATTTAATTAAATAAGATGAATTTTATTTAATTAAAAGGGAGAAATTTAATTTAATTAAATAAGATAAATTTTATTTAATTAAAAGGGAGATTAAATCTTTTAATTAAATACAAATGATCAAACCTTAAGAAATATTGAAATAATTGAATTAATTACGATTTGATCAAGGAAATTGATTTGAATTGAAAATGTTGCAAAGCATTGATTCAGAAATTTGATAAATTGATAAAATGATAAATGGGACCCATAGTCTAGGCGACCATTTTAGGGTGCATACATGGTACACTTAAGAAATCCTTTCAAGGAAGGTGGACTTAACAGTCCTATTGTAAATCTCTTAACTGAGTGCACACTTCATCGTTAGTGTTGTTAAAATCTCTTAACAGAGTAGATCCTAATAGGTCTCCACATTAATACTCCTAATAGGGTAGATCATCAGAATTGAACAATTGTAAGCCTTTACTAGCTCCCTTCCATTCTGTAGATAGTGAAGTTTTGTGGCTGTCATCCCCACCGTAGTTTTTACTTTGACTAACAGGAGTTTTCTGCGATATCATATCTTGTGTTATCTCTCTATTAATTTCATGAATATTTCTATGAATGTTGCATATAATTAAGTTTATGAATTAATACTACATGCATAAGAAAGAACATCAAATGTGGTTGGTAATACAGTAAAGAATGTTTACTAATGATGAAAGGTGAAAAGTGTTAAAAGTTTTAGAGGTACTGATTCACGCCTCCCCTCTCAGTACTACTTCCCATTAATCCCAAAAATTGGTATCAGAGCTAAGTCTCTTCTTGGAAAGCTTAAAGGATTAAGAGAAAAGATCATACAATGGAGAAGTACAAACTTGATAAAAATATTGAGAATAAAAAGCTTTAAGTACAAATGTTCTATGAAAATTATAAAGAAGTTAGAATCAGTATGAGACAACTGCTGGACAAAAGAAAGACTATGGCATCTCGCTATAATGAGACAAATTATCTTGAGGAAAAGATTCAAGATTTCTTTGAGTCTTCAGGATCAAATACAAGCAAGGCATCAAATACATCAGAAGAAAGCATCACAAGCCTAACTGAGATCAATCTACATTTGGCTGGACAAGTCAAATCTCTGCAAATCGGTCAAGAGACACAAATGGTAAGAATGATTGATGTCATGAATAATACAAGGCAAGCTGAACAAGAAAGAACTCTAGCAATTGATGATAGAAGAAAGATCACAGACAAGCTACAAGAAAAGGAGTCTAAGATACAAAGACTTACAGAGCATCGCCATGAGGTAACTAATTAGATTATTCTTATGAGTCAAGAAGCAAACAAAATGAATGTGAAACTCATTGAAAGAATACAGATTATCACTGAACTAAGAGAAGAGAATGAAAAACTAAAACATGAGGCTAGAATTCTACAACAACATAATGATATGATTAAGAGAGCTGAAAAGAGTACAAAAAGGATGGATGAATTATTGAATGCACAAAGAAGACCCAACACCAACATTGGACTAGGGTACACGGAGCATGGAGAGTCATCAAATGAAGCTGATCCAAAAGATCCCTACACCAATCCTAGACCAAGGAAGCTGACATGCAATCACTATGGAAAGTAAGGCCACACCTCAAATGTCTATAGGAGCAAAGAAAAAGGTATTCCTAAATCCACATTTACATTCATTGGACATTCTTATAATTGCAGTAAGAAAGGACATAAAGCACATGAATGTAAATCAAAGGTGAAAGAACCAAAGAAGGAAACCTATATGGACAAGTATTGTCCCACCTGTAAAATGCATGGGCACACATCTCTTAAATGCAGGAAGAAGAAAATTGAAGCATGGAAACCCAAAAATGAAGAAAATGCATATAAACTAAGAAGAGTCAGTAATTCATATGTTTGGGACTACAATACATGGATAAACTACACAACATGTGGTAGATATGGTCACATTTCTACAAACTGCATGAGATTATGGACCAAAAGGTCTAGAGACTAGACCAACCTAGGAATGACATGTTTGCACTGTCATAAGTTTGGACATCTAAAGAAGGACTGCAGAGCCGATTAACAAAAACCACCACTTTTGCAAATGGTAACACCATTGAAGACATCAAGAAAATGAGAAAGAAAATGTGGAGGAAAGATTCAACCATTGAGGAAGATGGACCAAGCAATGCATTAGGTGACACCTCATCCCATGGATCTGGTGACATCACCACCCCTGCCTAAAGATGAACAAGTAAGTATGGAACTACACTACACCAAGTCATATTTTGCATCAGTTCCATTATACAATTGATAGATAGTCAAAATATGCATGAATAAAGATGCATATTATGTTACTTGTTACAATTATGAGAAATCAACCCCGCCGATAAACACATACCGAAAATCATCGGTGAATATAAAGAATGTGCTGTTTACACTTACCAATAATTGTCGGTCAACACATAAAATGGCTAAGTTGCTAATGTAACCTGACACCCGTCGGTAAGGAAGAAAACTTATAAAGTTTTCATGACACAACACCGATATCCGTTGGTAAAAGCAACAATCTTAACAGCCATCCTGAGAATCCTGTCAACACCGAGAATGTTATATGAAGAGTCTTCCTGATGAACGATGTCTTCATGACCCGATGAGTTGTTGAGCATTTATGATAGACTTAGGGAAAAAGTCTATAAATACTTGACAGTAGCACTTCATTTTGCACACATGATTTGAGAAGAAAGAGCAGAGCAAAAATAGAGTGATAAGAGAGCATTTAGCAGAGCGACCTCGACTCGATCCAACTCACTCCAAATAGATCACTCACCAGCCACACAGATCAAAGTAAGTACCAAAAATACCAAAGAACTCAGTTATCATTTATGGAAAAGCCCTAAATTTGAAACAAGATGGAAACCACTTCAAGAACTATAAAGATTAAGAATGATAAGAAGAATGCCGTCAAGTTAATAAAGAACAACACTAGTGTGGAGCCCAAGTACAAGATATGCCCAGAGATTGCATCGCAACCTGATGTTTCTGGCACATTTTTGAAAATTCCACCTAGGGTTTTGCTGATAGAGGATGTAAGGTCCTACATTCACTGCAAGATCGCTAAAATAGGTGATCTGGAGATAGATCAAGCTTACAAGAAGCTGTGTGATGAACAAGGAAACCTGAAAGAATAACACATGCATCTGCAAGTGAAGGGGATAACAAATTCCCTATGTTTTCTGAGGGTTTTCAAAATTGACTGGATTAGGTTATTTTTGAGCAGAATGCATGACCAGAAGTTGTGGTTAGATGAACCTAAGTAAATCACAAAGGATGTGTTACATGCTGTAACTAGTTATCCCATAACCAACAAGCCTAAGGCACACAAGCATCCCTTCCAGAAATTTTTTGAAAAACTCACAAATTCTATGTGGGATAACAGAGGTCTCAAGGTGAAAACCATCACCAACGAGGAGCTAAGGTTCGGTGCATGTGTGATAGGCTACAAGATCTTCCAAGAAAGCAGGATAAACAACATTGCATCAATAGCAGTAAGCATAACATACAAAATTGTCACAAAGGGAATACATATGGATCTATGTGAGATCCTGTGGAAGCAACTTGATGAGAATATGCCGACAATCAGGTCTACAAAGACTAACACATGTAAGTTTGGTTCACCCATCATGTGTATATTCTTTTACTTTCAAGAATAATTTCCTTCAGTAGGAAAAGTAAAATGGGATACTACAAAACCAGTCACATTGGAAATTAGTGACCTTATCAAGTCACTAGGTGATAAATTTGATTCAGTGATGATTGATACTTCCTTGACTTCAAGGAAAAGATGATGGAAAGAGTGAGGATCCCTGAACAGTTGATTGAGAAACATAGGGATGAAATATTTTATGGTGGATATAGATTTCACTCATATTAAACCATTTGTACCAAGGACAACCTGGTTAGCACGTCTTGACTATGAGATTAACATAAATCAAGCAACCAATGCAATTGATTCATTGATAAATGAGCCACTTGACAGTAAACAACCAAGATTTGGAACTTATGAAGAGGCTAATTCTAAGATAAAAACATTCTTAGTCATCAAGAAGATTGTCAACAAGAAGAAAAAAATGGTAAAGAATCTTGAAAAGATTCTATTGGTCAATGAGGAGGAAAAAGAAAAAATAGAGGAAACTGAGGAATAGGGTACCATCGGTGAAGGACAAGATGAGAAAAAATCAAATTCTAAGGCCACTGAATCTGATACACCTCCACCTACAAAGAAACCAAGAACCACAATGGCTCAGATAACAAGGAGCCAAACTGTAAAAGCCACTACACCTCTCAAGAAAGGTCAAGTGAGGACCTACAAGAGGAAGCAACAAACAGAGAAAAAAATAGTGAAACCAACACCTACAAAAAGGAGGAAAAGACTAGTTAGGACCAAAGCTAACATTGAAGATTCCAAAGAGGATGAGCCTGATGTAAATAAGAAAAGTTTTATCACGAGAACAATTGATGAAATTGTTGAGTCAATTGCTACAACACGTACCATGACTAATAGGAAAATCAAACAGTGGGATAAACTTGAGCCAAAGGACCAACATAAGATACAAGATGCAATAATTAGGGCAATGGTCAAGTTAAAATATGTACCAGTAGAATTTATAGGCCAAATACCCGAAGAATTGGGTGGCAGAATTTCACAACAATGGTCATATTCTCTACACACAAAAAATGAAGCAAGGGAGGGGGTACTTGTCACACTCATGCCTCCCAAATCAAAGATGGAAGAGATCAAAGAAATAATGAAAAAGCACTCAAGAAAATTTGTAGCAAAGATTAGAGCTTACAAAGTGTTAGAGGATAAGTTTATAGAGTTGGATAGCATGACCGAGGCCAAATGGAGACAAATCCTAGATCTACCTGCAGAGTTAACAAGTTGTGAGAATCAATTACTTCTCATCGACACACCTCATGTAGAGGAGGAGAAAGATAAGGCAATTCCTAAGCACATTTCTTAGGACAACGTAGATAATAATGAGCCCATTGACTTAGACAAAGTCATGGATGATCTTGACATTCAAGACATCACTCATTATGATTCAGATAAAGATCCACAAAAAGAAGATGATGTAATATTTATCTCTCTTGAGGATCAAACCAAGCAACAATAATTGGATTCAAAAAGAAATAACGACATGGATGTTGCTGATGAAATATGGCTAGACACTTCAATTATTGACATCACAGGTCTGGACCCTACAGATCAACTAAAAAAAGTTGAAGATGTCACTACTCAATATGAACAAATTGATGAGTAGGACACACTTCTAGATGCAGCACAAGTGAGCACACAGAATAACATACCAGTATTGATGAAGGCAATAAATCTGCTAGAAGGAAATGAAGAGTCAAATGCATCAGATTCAAGCATACCCAAGGATAAGGGTGATGCGGAAACAAAAGACACAATCGATGAACCAAAGGATACAACTGCAGAACAAGCTGCAACCGATGATTAGAAAGACAAGTCTACTAATCAGAATAAAGAAAAGGATAAACAAGTAGAAGAAGACAAGCAAAAGGACAAGAGTGAATAAGTAAAGACAAATGGACAGGAGAAGAAAATAGAAGAGAAATCTGCAGAAACAACCAAGGTTGATGGAGAGACATCTTCACCTAACTGATAGGTGAACCCCAAGCAGAAAACATAAGAACCTTCATCTACAAAGACATCACCAAGCACCTCAGAGAAGACAAATGAACTTGCAATGGTAGTTCATACATCTGCTTCTACACAAATCTCAAGGAAGAAGAAGAGAGAACAAGAATCCAGTCACTTTAGATGAAATTATTGATATTCCAGTATGTGATCCAAGGACATTGGATCCTACTGAATTGACAAAGTATGCACGAATTTGTGAAAGGAAAGCCATGCAAGACAAGTTGAGAAAAGCCACCAAAGAAACAAAGGTACTTGAAGTTGCACAAGGAATACTTCAGCAAATTGTACTTGACATAGATGTTGATCAAACAACCCCCATGCTTGATCAATTAGTGATTCTCACTAATGCAATCAAATCTCAAAACATAGATTTTGAGAAGGCTATAGAGGATAGAATTGAAAAGAAGTATGAATTCAAGTTAGCAGAAAAGATAAGCCAAGAAGTGGCACTGCAAAAGGTGAAGCTTTCTGAACTGGTTAGCATAGTAGAAGCTATAACCTTGATACATAATTTATACATTTTAGATCAACTCATGAAGGAGTATACCGACAAGATAGCACAAATAGATTTTGATCTTCAAACAAGTACACAAAGTCTCACAAACAGTGAAGAGGCAATCAAATTGCACAATAAATAGCTCAAGCAAGCTCGGAAGCTGAGACAAGACATACAGATTGAAAAAACCAAGTTCAGAGATGAGGTAAATGAGCTCCAAGCTCAACTCTTACCAACACTCTCATTATTGCAAAATCATATGACAGAGGCAAGAGCACTTATTGCCACCCCATAAATGTCTGTCCTAGACAACATTTATGATATGCATGCCCGAATTGAGCTAGAGCACATGGCACTAGAAATCCTAAAAGAAAAATGGGAGAAAATGATTGAAGATATCAAGAATAAACACTCCCACATTCTTGACACATTGTAAGTTACACATTATTGTCACATTTTTGACAACTTATAAGTTGTACATTTTTGTCACGATTATCAAATAAAGGGGGAAATTGATATGTATAGTTAATCAATAAAAGGGGGAAATGATTTGTACAGTCAATCATTTGAAAGAGGAGGGAACAAAAAAAGGGGAATGTATAGTATAAAGGCAAGTATACATGTACATATACTTATACTATACCGATGCATACAGTTAGGGGGAGTCATATAATGACAAGGATTTATACATGGTGTACATACTAAACACATTAGAATTATGCACATATCAGTTTTTGATACTAATGTCAAAGGGGAAGATTGAAGACATTATATTTTTCCATTAGTATATGCAAGGAAAAATATGATCAACACCATCGGTTTATACTACACTGATAGATAGGGCACAACACTACCCGATGCCAAGGTTATCGATACTGCCAAGTACAAAGCATCCCAACAAACACTATTCAGTGTTACCCGATGACAAAAAGGACAAAGAAAACTGATGAGTAACCAATAGTACAACCCGATGAAACAATCAAAGAGAGGAACCCAATAGATGAAGGGAACCTGACAATCAGTTCAATGAAGGAACACTGACAAAATTTTAGTTCACACCGATGATCAAGAATTGATAGTCAGTTACATCCCGCAAAAAGTGGATCTGAATTTCCACGCCAGATAAATCACTAAAGTTTTATATTTAGCTTCTTGATTTGTTTTAAATCCATTACATGTAGAGAAAACAATGTAATTAATATTGTTTTTATCAGTATAATTGTTTTAAAATATGCAAACTAAAGGATCAAGGTCAAGTTGTATACCTTGGATCAAGAGTTAACATTGTAATGCGTGAACCTAGAATAGGTCAAATAATTATATAAATAGATGCTCAATCAATTGTGAACATGTTATTCAATGATGATTGTAGCCACTAAGAGCATCTAAGGATCAGAAAAGAGAATTTTTGCAACAACACAGACAAAGATCAAATCAGTTGTCAAGAATAGAACATAGGCTACCGACGAGCAGGAAAAGGTATTAATCAATCACTATAGGTGATATTCATATACTTTGAGCTTTAATGGATCTATAATCAGCAATTATAGATTGCATACAGTTAGGTCAAACATATTGTACACATTCTAACAAGCGGGGTACACTTAAGAAATCCTTTCAAGGAAGGTGGACTTAAGAGTCCTATTGTAAATCTCTTAACCAAGTGCACACTTCATTAGTGTTATTAAAAGCTCTTAACAGAGTAGATCCTAATAGGTCTCTACATTAATACTCCTAATAGGGTAGATCATTAGAAGTGATCAATTGTAAGCCTTTACCGGCTCCCTTCCATTCTGCAGATAGTGAAGTTTTGTGGGTGCCATCCCCACCGTAGTTTTTACTTCCTAACAGGAGTTTTCTACGATATCATATCTTGTGTTATGTGTCTATTACTTTCATGAATGTTTCTATGAATGCTGCATATAATTAAGTTTATGAATTAATACTACATGCATAAGAAAGAACATCAGATATGGTTGGTAATACAGTAAAGATTGTTTACTAATGATGAAAGGTGAAAAGTGTTAAAAGTTTTAGAGGTACTGATTTACCCTTCCCCTCTCAGTAATACTTCCCATTAATCCCAACAACATGCACCATAAATATTGTTAATATTAGAAACTTATATTTTTTTTCAATAAATTAATAGGTGAGTTTTTGTTACCACCATCGAATATTCTCCCTCGCTCATACTAAGAATTATGTGCCACTATGAAAGATATTGGAATAGAGTATCAAGCAATAGATGTCTATCCCAGTGATCATATTATTTATCATAAAGAACATGAATTTACATCAGAATGGACTGAATGTCATATGAGTAGATATCGAATAGATCAAATAACAAAAAAGGTGTTTGTTATGCCCTGCATACCCATCCCTACATTTTATAGGAAAAATGTTGGGTCCCCTTTTCTTGCTTTTTCTCTTCCCTTGTCTTCTTTGTTTTCCCTTTAGGATTTGCATCCATGAGGGTTGTCTTTCTTTTGCTTTTTTCTTCTTGTGTCTCCAGGACCCGGTCCCAAAGTTTATTTGTTCTTTCTAGAGCCAGATTCCAGGCTCTGAAATTCTCTCCCATTATGTCTTCTTTTGCGAGAAGGTATGGTTGCATAGAATCCCTGGGCCTAGAGTCCGAAGGTTTGCTTATTCTAGAGTTTGCAGAGAGAATGCAACCTATTTTTACCCTAAGGGTATAAATAAAAGTTACCTGTCATTTTCACATTTACCATGATTAAAACACTTAGAGTCCTCAGAGCGATTTTAAGGAGACTAAGGTGATTAAACAATGAATTGCTCACTGTGCTTAGTGGCTAATTGAATGTTGATTTGCAGTGACTTGCTCATGATTGTTCGAAGGTGAACTTGTTGCAGAGAACTTCCCATGCTCACCTTCCTTGAATTCTTCATGTTCTAGGTTGGTTTTCAACTTTTCCTTCTCTAGTTTTCTGTTTCATTGGTTTCCTGGTTTTCGTTTGTTTGTGTTGTTTTGTTTCCATTTTGCTCTCGTTTTCGTCTTTGGTTCTATTTTGTCACCTCCCGTTGGTGGGTTGGATCTGCTAGAGGGTTGTCCACCCTCTGCGCAGTTGTAATATAATGTATATTCTATACATTGTGGTAGAATAATTTTTGGGCGTCTATAAATTTTGTACATTATGTAAATACTCTGTAAATATTATGTATATGTCATTGTTGTTCTACGAGCTGCACTTCAGCCCTCACAAAGCCTCAAACCTTTGTATTTTAGTGTATATATCTCATGTATATCCTTTCCTCTGCACTCCACCATGTTTTGAACCACCCTGTCGAGCTCGTCGAGAGGTAGTTTCCACGGTTCAAACTTGGCACCTCACTGGTTTGAGCCATGATGGCTTTCTCTCTCCTTTATCGTGTCATCTTAATGGTGAGATTAATTTCCCACAAGTTGGCATTCAAACCCTGTCCCATCTGGTATTAAATTTCCTCTGTGTCAGCCCACTTGTTGCCATTAATGCCCTTTACGCTGCCTGTCACATGGCCACGTGACAACCCATGTCATCCAAGTACAACTTCCTATGGGTCACATCGACAATGGCTAGTTCTTCCAGACTCCGAGTGCTGAGAAGCCCCTAGTTATTCATTCCATCTTTTTCACTTAGTCCAGTACCCTGGAGCCCTCGGGTGTTTATCAGAATCCAACTCATGTATGTCTTAATGCTCGGGGATTTTAGATATGTGCTAACATTTTTGGACAGGTGTGAAATGGTGATGATTTCCCCGAAATCTGTAATGTTATTATTATGTATCATGTATTGATGGTTCTCTAGTCTTGCAGGTTGCAGATAGCTGGTCAAAATGTCTAAAGTGATCACTCCTCATGATAGCCCAGAGCTGCCTACTACCTCAACTCAGGCAGCCACAAAAAAAAAGGATGAAAAGATGCTAGCTAAGTTGCCACTAACCTCCAAATACCCAAAGGAGGGCATTCTTGTGGGGTCCAAGGTGGACTCCAAAGTGCAGGAAATAATAGACATGGAGCCCAGACTTTGGGCTGAAATGTAGGGCTTAATTCAAGCCATATACAAACTAAAGGCCGATGGAGGTAATATGGCCACCCATTTGGCTGCCTCCAAAATCATTAAAGTTGTGAATTTTCCTTGATCGGTACAATCACTGAAGCTAATACTTTGGCTGGTGACACTCTATAAGTACCTACTCAGACTGTTCTACTCGTTGATCCCCGACCGTTACAATATCCGGCAATAATTGCCAGCCTGGATGCAACAAATTTTGCCTCAGGGCTGAGGATTCAACAATTCAAGGGTTCTGTCATCATCAACCAGGCCAAGTCATTACAAGAATTTGAGGAGGGTGCTCTCATCTCCCAAAAATACCTCAAATCTCAGTGGCTGAAGTCTCCAAAGAGGGACCATAAAAAGATGAAGTTGGAAATTCCCCGCGGGGATTTCAAAGAGCCCATTCAGGCGGGAATTATTTTTCTATGTAGGATCTTTGGACAACCCCATGCCTGGGATTTCTCAGCATGGATGTATTACTTTCTTTACTACATCACCACCCGCAACCAGAATTTCAATTGGGTGGCTATCATAGCCAACCATGTGGACTCGCATTTGAAGGGAGTCTTCTAGAATTCAAAGTTTTACATAACATCTTATGTGCTATGGGCCCTGGCCCAACAAAGACCAAATTTTTTGGGTTTACAAACAATGGGAATTCTTGGGAATGGGTTAGGCTAACTAACACCATGGGATCATTATCCCCACGTCCAATGGGAACTAAGTTTCTCAAATTTTTCTAGGGTAAACGATGCCTTCGTTTACCAAAACATTTTGACACTTACTCGGGATTTTAGATACTGATTATCGCAAGAGGCGATGAACCTAGTGAGCACCTATGACACTTATTTTATTCAATTCCAGCAACACACATATATTTGGGTGACCAGCTTCTCCGGGAAACCCTACCTTCTTCCCTGGTATTACAGGAATAGAATCATTCTTTTAGAGTTTTGCCGACAAATTTTGGAGTTGCACACCTTCTTCATGGTGAAGAAGGTCACCAATGTTCTATTCCCAGTCTCTTATGGGAAATATACTTGAGGTCTGGCCACAAAAAAAGAGGCAGATAGTGAGTTAAGGAGTCTGGGGTTGGTCAAATCTGACCACACCAGAAAAAGTTTTGATCTTCTCAGAAAGATAGCTTTGGCGCTTCCCCGGGCATCCCTGCCACACATAGCAGATATTGAAGATTTTTGGGCAGATTTCCAAGATAGTTATGATCTTTGGGCCTGCCAACAATCATGGATGTCCAAGGGACTAAGGAAAGTGCTTGACCTTCAGAAGTTTCTGAAGGGTTTTTTTAGATGACGGGCCGCTAGAAGACCCAACATATAAAGGGCAGGGGTTAGATAAATTTGACCTCCCTCCAGTGGATTGGGCCACCCTAGAGGATTTGACAATAGAGGGAGTATGCTGCCCCATTTTGGAAGCCAGTCATAATTATTTTTCCCGGGTGTGTCCCAAGAGCACCCAAAGGGGCCAATTATTCGAAGGCCCGCTACTACCACCAGACCTAGCACAAGAAAGGGGAAGGAGAAAGAAGATACCCTAGCCAAGGTACCTCCTCTGGGTCTGGCCCCATAATGGTATAGCTACAAAAAAAATAGAGTCGGTGAGGCTGGATAGCCAGTAGATAAGTGCACAAATGTCCTCAGGCCTCCTCATAACTCTAGTAGCATCTGCTCGCCTGGCGGGATCCCCATCGTTGGCCACAATGATGAGTAGGCAGACTCTCACTGAGGTGGGGTCTATAAGTATTTTAGACATCGGGGTCCCATTAGTAAGGAAGAAGAAGCAGAATGTGACCCCCACTCCAAGCGCAACTGCCAGCCCTAGTATGCCAGACCTACCTCCGGTTGATGTTAGTTCAAATTTCCCCAAACTAAAGAATATTTTTGATTCATCTCCCCCACACGACGAGTTTGATGATGTCGTTGAGGTAGTTGAGCTCGTGAACCTTCATGAGGATGTAGATCACGCGACGGAGGAGATCACCACCTAAGAGAAGGAGGATATCCCCACAGAAGAAGAGGTCCTAAAACAAGAAGCCACCGGAGAGCAGGAAGTCTAGGAGGAAATACAAAGGGAGCCCGAGCAGGAGAATACACTAGTCCAAGAGACCGAGGATGAACTAAGGCCAACCATAGATGAGAAACCGATGAGTGAGGAAATTGGACCCAAGGGATCAACCGTACCCCCAATCATCATGCTCCAAACACCTTTGGTTACTCTAGATGACTAGTTTCCCCGGAGTACGTTTGGTGAGGTAGTAAAGTGACCGCATTGTTGAATTTTGACTAGAAACCTCACCCACCTCCACAAGATGTCCTATTGGAGGAAGATGTTCTGGCAGATGAAGCTGATGAGGTCGAAGAACAATAGCAGTAGAAGGATGGGGAAATCCCCAAAGATATAAACATTGAATCGACTAATACTGAGAAGGATGAGGAAATCCCCAAAAATATAGGTGATGATAATATCGGAGGAGAAGAAGCTCTGAATATCACAAAGGAAGACGCCAGCATGGAAAAAAACATTGAGGTTTCTAGAGAGCAGGAAAAGGAACAAGAACATGAAAAAAAAAAAGAGCCCGATGACAATGTTGATCCCAGGAATACACCGCCAGATTCCAAAAGGAATCCTGATGCCTAGATCCTAATAGAAAAGCTTCCCTAGCTACCCCAATGGCTAGTATAATCAAGAAAGAGGAAGGCCCCAGAAGTAACAACAATCATTCTAATCTCCTTGGCTGAGATGATGTACCAAAATGCAGAGGCCCAGAAGCCTAAGAAGGCACAAATAGTCCATACCCTCCAGACTAGTCCAACAGGAAGTATAGTTGCAACAATCACACCACCTCATCCAGATGTAGATGCAGTGGTTGTAAGGCCCAAATATTATACTATTACATAAGTGGCATTGGGGAGAAGAGATAAGCAGGGTGAACTGGACCTGCTAAGAGAGGCCACTAAAGAAGTGGAGGCCCGATACATTAAACAAGGCCAGAAGTTAAAGGAGGAAAAGGAGACCAATGCAAATCTCCCCACTCTTCTGGTAGAACTTACACATCCTCTGGCCAAGATCCATCTGAAAGCTTCTTCCTCTAGATTTCTGATTTCTTAGGGTAATGTGGATTCCCTCCAGGCCATGAAGAAGAAGGCGCAGGTTGTGGATGGGTGGGTCACTAAACAGATAGACACCATAAGAAAATTTTTAGTGGTGTCCCTCTCAGATCTTTACTAGATCAACATCCTCCTCAGCCAGGCAAATGGCTCTACTATTGTATGGGAGCAGGACTTGGAGAAGTATGAAAAATGGAAGGCCAATTTGGAGGAAATTTTCAACGCCAGAGAAGAAACCATCAAAGAGGCAAGAATTTTGGGAGATGAATCATATGATTCTCTCCAGGCCTAGTATTCCAGACTTGGACTCAAAATCAAGGTATGCAAGGAACTAGTTAAGGCCTTAAAAGAGAAGGTAATCGTGGCCCAATATCCTTTGGGCCTATTCCAAGAATTTGTGGTAGGGGTGTCACAAGTCGACCCCTTCACCACCAGGACATGCACCTTGGAGGACTATGTCCTCAACAAATTTGTTGAGAGAATGGAGTCTCTGTATCTAGTTGCCGAAGATTTTGATAGGGGCAGGTTATCAAGATTACCCAAGATGATGATCCAGGCACATGATGCCATGAAGATGGTAGACGAGTTCTGGAATAGGGCTGAAGAAGTCAAAGAGAAGTTGGAGGTTGTCCACGGTCGATGGGATAGCATTAAGGATATAGACAAAGAAGGTGTAAGCCAAGTTTTGGAAGCATTCAGAAATAGTAAGGAGCAATAAGGTTCTCTGAAGTCCAGAGACTTTCATCGGTCGTGCATATTTTGTATTCTTTATTCTTTGAGCTTAAGCTCCTAGATCTCAGAGTTCTAGACCCACAATTTTGTATTCTTTGGATGACCTTCGTCTAGGTTCCCTGAAACTGACCGGTCATCATCAGATAGTTAATAAGGATGTTAGAAAGTAGGTGACTCTAGAAGGGCACGTCGGCTCGAAAGATAATTTTGACAGGTGGTCTTCTTAGGGCACCGCCCCAGCATAACACCTGGTGCATCGGAGATAGTGAGCCACTTTTCAATTAATGAGGCATGTAGCCTCAATCCCTAGGGGATCAGATTTCTTCTATTCTCCCTCTAGATCTCTTCTCGAGGCCAATTCTTCCATACCTCCTTTCTTGTATCATTCTTCTGATATGTTAGACCTCTGCCCTTCTTGAGGTTGTTGTAGCATGGTGCAAGTAGTATCGACCACCAGAAATTGTATTTTATTGGTTGAGTGTAAAGCTAAGTTAGGTTAATTTTAGGGCAAATCTATGTATAAATAACAAGTCTGACCTCATTCCAAGGGTTGATGAAATTGATGATTTTGCAGTCCATAGCTAGAGCATTTCAGTTTCATTTCTAGTTGTTGTAGAGCTCAATGCTACTTAGTTTTTTAGTAGTTTAGTAGATAGATGCTCCCTTGGAGCCATTGTTGATGTACTCACCAGTGATGCTGGAAACCTATTAATGAAGAAGGAAGGATTCTCACAATGTTGTTATTGGTCTCTTGATCTCTGAGTTGATATTATTTTGTGTTGTATGTTTCTTATGTCCCTTGCTCTGATGTTTTAAGTAGATTAACGACCTCTTTTTCCTCACTATTGGATAGATGTGAAGTGATGGTTCTATGTGTATTCAGTATTTTAGTGTAGCATGTTAGAGAATGGTTGATGTTTCAAATATTTATGCATGACTATAGGTAGATGAAGTATTTCTAACCCTGACCTATCTTTTGAAGTTTATTCGGTTGAATAACGTATGCTTGTAGGAAACCCCACTTATCTAAATCCCTAGAGAGGATGAGCCGAGATAACCAACTATCCCCCCGAACAAAATAGTCACAACGCCCAACTTAGCTCCCGAATCATCGAGAGCCAAATCTTATGTGCTTGAAGGCCTGAAGAATCTCATTTCTCTAGACAACCTTTATAGGTGAAGTTGGCCGGTACCTCGGTACCCAGTGATAACTTACACCTATTGGCAGACTCGGTCACAAACCCCCGTCAATAGAAACTGTCACTAGAAGGAGGGCATGAGCTCTTCCCCTTCTAAAGATTTAGACTTTATATCACCTAAGGGTTCCCCAAGCCATAGTTTTAGGAAGTAGACCTTTAGTGGGATTAGATCTTTTACACCAGCCCAATTCAAAAGAATCTTTAGATTAGCCCCCAATCCTAGAAGGTTTGTCAAACTCGAGCCTCTCGCTCGAAAGAAATAGACCCCGAAAGCCAAGCCAACCAACATTGTCTAGGGATCTACTACATCTCAGAATACCCAAATTTCCCAGAAAACTTAGGGGATTAACATCCAGCTGAACCAAAATCTAATACCCCCGATGGATACGTATTTTGGTAACACTGGGTCCCCAATGGGAACGTTTCTGGGTGCAACCAATGATCTTCCTGCACACCCAGAAAAGATTTGTCTCCAACATGAGAATTTAGGCTCACATACCATAGAAGAACATCTATAGGCACACAAAGATGCCATGAACCAACACCAGATCCAACATCAAGACGTTGTGACCCGAATGTTCCCTCTATCCCTGGGACAGAATGAGCTAAACTAGTACCTTAACCTGCACGCCAACTCCATCAATAGTTGGTAGGATATGGAAGACACCTTTCTAGCAGCCTTTCATGTATACATGGACCCAACGTGGTCCCACAGCCAGTTCATCTCCATTAGGAAGGAACCAAATGAACCCGTTGTAGCATTCAACCATAGGTTCCAACGTGCCTTGAAGCGGTGCATGGGTCCTTTCATCCCATCCCTTGAAGTGACCATCTAGACCTACCTAAATGCAATGGACCCCTTCATTGCCACTATCCTATGGAGAACTACTACCCACACTGACCAGGATACTCTGGCGAAAGTTTATAACCTAGCTTTGGATTTGTCTGGCAGTCTTAACAAATCTCCAGGCGAGATTGAGAAGAGCATGCCTTTCAACATGATACCCAGTGAGACTTATTACACTAGGGGATACAACCCCAATCAGGCAATGGGTGCCCCTATGATGGACATGAATCTGCCACCACCGCCGATAGACCAACAAGCATGGTTTGTATATAAATCGCAAGCCCAAAAAATACTGGGTCTGGAATTTGTTCCTTGGAACCAGCCACAACAAACACAACAACCACAGACACAACCTATAGGAGTGCCTTTCTTCCATCCGTCCACGGCTAGAGGACTACCGCCCTCGACTTTGGTACCCACTGTTGCCTTTCCTGGGAGCCAACCGCAACAACCATCACATTGTGACATGAACACCCTACTGTCCGCTCAGGTTGAGTCCCTCCAGTGACTATTGTCCTCACTGACTGTGGACATGAGATAGCTGAAGGTGAGGTCTCTTGCACCCCACAATACCAATTCCCAGAGAGGAAATGTCTTATTTAGCCAACGAAATAACAATACTAGAGGAAGGAATTACAACAACGGGCCTCAACCCAACCAACAACAATGGAATATTGATGCTAACATCAAAGGTCCTCCCCCGAACCAAATCACCAATCAGGGTGGTGCTGGACCTTCCCATTTCATGCCACTTGTAGAACTCTAGCCCCTGACTAACTAGTGTAGATTGCACGACACCGACTCTCATTCTGAGGTGAACTATGCCATGCTGGAGAAGGTCATCATGATCTCCCTGCTAGACAAACAAAAAACTGCTGATCCTACTCCCTCAGAACCTCCCATACAAGAGCCCACTCACGGTGCCTTCACCTATGAGACCACCTTCTTCAAGGAAAACAACGAAGACGAAGAAGAACCCAAACTACAAGGGTTCTTTGATGAATCTATTCTAGCCTTTGAGGCCAATGCCTTCATCAACCCATAGACTCCCTACAACACTGAGAGTCAGGCTGGTAAAGGACCAGTTTACATGCCTCCTAAAGACACCCCTCCCTAGGATAAACAACTGATCACCCCTTTCCTCCTAAAGGATCTAGATCTAACCAAGCTAAGGACCTGACTAAGGGAAGCCAACAATTCTCAGGGGGGAGGTTTGACATCACAAAGGGGTTAGAATGCACTACCACCTCCATGACCTTGATGGAGGTTTCGCTAAACTGTCTCAAGTAGAGGAAGTCTCTTCTAAAGATCTTGGGAAACCCAAAAACTGTCAGTCGCCCACCCAAGACTATCACTTTCAATGATGCCAACATGGCTATCTTCCAGAGTAACATGAAGGATCCTCCCTTCTTACTAGGTTTGAACATACAAGGGAAGAACCTTTACAATTACTTGGTAGATTCTGGAGCTTTGAGCAACGTCATGCCCCTATCCATATGCCAAAAGCTTAGATTTCATCCTACTCCATCTAACGGCACAGTAGTCCAGCTAGATAAGACTGCTGTAAAATGGTAGGTGAGCTGAAGAACATCCAAATTCAGCTCATCCAAGACCCCAGGATAGCAAGCGTAATTGACATCCAAGTGGTGGACATCTGAGAGACTTATGGGATGTTACTAAGTCACAATTGGTCTAAGTCCCTTAATGGGTATTTCTCTACCGACTTTTCCTACTTGTGGCTCCCCTGGGAGGGAGAATCTAAACAGATCTGGCTAGAAAGTGAGCCTCAGATGAAACAGGCCCTCACCAAAGTCAGGAGGGTAAATGAAGTCCTCTTCTATAAGACTTCCCCCGGGGTGTACTGCCCCCTAAAAATATTAACATTTGATTTCATCCCAGGGGAGGATCCCATTTTTTCTCGAAGAAAGCAGGACCTAGACAAAAAACTAAGGGGTGAGGTTAACTCACAAGGTACCATAGTGACCCTTGCTACACTCTTATCCAACACTTGGCACCAGGTGAATTATCAAAAACATTCAAAAATAGAGTGTGAGCCATATATTTTTGCTGCTACCCGACACATCAACACCCTCTGGGAGAAGAAACACTTTTTGGATATGCCTAGACCTAGCAATCATTCCGGAAGTATCCCCACGATGCTGCCAGTCCAGGAATCCCAACCAAAGGCTTCTCTAGGGAGAAACCTCACCCAAGTGCTATCAGAGATAGAGGAAAATCCTCCCAACCTTCCCAAAAATAATCCAAAGGCCACTTCGCATTCCCAGCCCCAGACAACAAACAATGACTTGTGGACCCTTAAGTTTGATGGGTCCTGGTCCAAACAAGGCTGTGGGGCTGGAGTGGAATTGATCAACCCATGGGGGAAATCCTTCCTCACATCTTACAGGCTATAGTTCAACTACACAAATAATGTCACGGAGTATGAGGCCTTAGTCCTTAGACTCTTATTCGCACTAAGAAAGGGAATCACTCGCCTCTGGATGCTGGGTGATTCAGAGTTGATCGTAAAGTAGGTCCGGAGCCAATACACTTGTCATGATAAAAGGCTGGCTAGATATCACAACTGGGCATGGAGCCTCATTGAAGATTTTGATGCCTTCGGCATTGAACTTATTCCCCAGAAAATAAACTATTTTCTAGATGCTCTCGCCATATCCGCTAGCACCCTTGAGCCAATGGATGGCTCCCGACTCTAGAAATTCTCTGTTGAGATGATCCCCACCCCGTCCACCCCAGACAAAGTCACCCACTTTCAGGTTTTTGAAGATGATCAACATATCATAGCCTTCATGGCCAATGTTGGTGTTTTTGAGGACCAGATAGTGGAAGAGAGAGATCACGATGATATTGGGCAGGGTGAAGAAGATGACGGGATCATAGACTTACCAATAAACACCATCCCAAAGGGGATGGTAGTACTAGAATGAATCTTCAACTTGGACCCTTGGGGCTAAAAAAATATATCATCCTCCTTTGAGGGAGGAAAATTTGAAAAAGTAAACATCGGCCAGGCCGGTGAAGAAAAACTGGTACACATTGGCACCTCCTGCTCCCTTGAGGAGAAGGAGAAGATTCTTGCGGTTCTCCAAGAATATATTGATGTAATCACATGGGGGTATGAGGATTTGAAGACCTATGATACATCCATTATGACCCATACCATCCTGCTAAAACCTGATGCTAAGCCCTTCCGGCAAAAGCAAAGACCGGTCAACCCTCTGATCGAGCCTCTAATTCATCAAGAGGTTCAAAAACTGCTGTCAATCTGAATCATCTTTCCAATCTGACATACTATGTGGGTTTCCAATGTCATCCCTCTGAGGAAGAAAAGCGGCAAGATCTACCTTTGCGTGGATTTTTGAAATTTAAATAAGGCATCCGAGAAGGATATCACCCTCTCCCCTCATTGGATGAGGTATTGCAAATTGTGAATGGATCGCAAATGATGTCCTTCCTAGATGGGTACTCCAAGTATAATCAAGTCATGGTTAAGTATGAAGATAGAGACAAAATGACATTCACCACCAAGTGGGGAAGGTTTGCATACCAGAGAATGCCCTTTGGCCTGATCAATGCAGGGGCCACATTTCAGAAGGCTATGGACATTGCGTTTGAAGGCCTAGTGAACCAGTGCATAATCATCTACATGGATGATTTGACCATCTTTTCCCAGGACAGGCGTGATCATTCTGCCCACCTCACCTAGATTTGTGAGAGATATCGCCGGTATGGAATATCCCTTAACCCTAAGAAATGTATATTCAGAGTCACTGAAGGGAAGCTGCTTGGGCATATTGTCTCCGAGAAGGGTATATCCATTGACCCTAAGAGAGTTGAAGTGTTGCTAAAGCTATAGATGCCTGATAGCAAGAAGGAAATGAGATCTTTCTTTAGGAAGATCAATTTTGTCCGGTGGTTCATCACTGGATTCACCAAGATAGTAAAGCCACTTAATGAAATGATGAAGAAAGATACGAAGATTGAGTGGAGTCCTAAGGAAAAGCGAGCATTCACCCATATTAAACAAATGATTGTGGAGGCACCAATCTTGGCTAGTCTGGATTATTCCCTCCCTTTTCATGTATATTCCTTTGCTTCGCCACATTCTGTAATGGCAGTTTTGACCCAGAAGGTCGAGGGGGAAGAACGACCTATATATTTCATGAGCTCCCTATTTAAGAACACCAAAGTCTGGTATTCACCTTTGGAAAAGCAGGCCTTTGTTTTTGTTTGCACTATGAAGAAATTTTGGCATTACATTCTTTGGAGCAAAGTGCACACTATCATCAGAGACCAAGCTGTTAAGTCTCTGCTCCTGTAGAGTGAATTGGGTGAAAGATGAGGGAAATGGATGGCCATCCTCAAAGAGTATGATTTGGAAATGCAACCCATGAAGATAGTTTGAGGCCAGAGATTATGTAGAGTGATGGTAGAAGAGACTCCCAACGTCAAATGTCAAACATACACAGTGGAGTCCATCATGCAAGATCCATGGTATACCGACTTGGTATACTTATTGTTGAACAACAAATGCCTGGAGGGGCTACCCCCAAATAAATGTTGCACCCTACGTTTGAAAATCATGCACTTCATGATAAAAAATGGAATGCTTTTTCGCAAGAATTATGAAGGGGTATACCTCCGGTGCATAGACAGGGACCAGGCTACGAAAATGATCAATGAATTTCACAGGTAGTTTGGAATTGGGCATGGCTCAGCTAACGCCACTACCCATCAGATCCTTTGGGCTGGGTATTATTGGCCCTATATTTTCAAAGATATCTACACTCATGTTAGAAGATGCCATACTTTCCAAACTGTGACACATCATGAGCAGAACCCAAACATGCCTTTGTAGCCGGTCTTCGAAGCTAGACCCTTCACCCAATGGGAATTTGACTTTATCAAAGAAATCAACCCCAAATCATCTTCCAACCACTAGTATATTTTGACTGCTACTGATTACTACACCTGGTGGTCTGAAGTGATTCCTTGTAAAAACAACACGACAGACATAGTTATAAAGTTCCTGGAAGAAAACATCGTCACAAGATTTGGAATGCCCTTTGCTATAGTATGTGACAATGGTTCGGCATTTTCTTTGGCGCAATCACCTGAATGGACCTATGATAGAAAGGTCACCTTGAAGTTCTCTAGCAACTATTACCCCCAGGGAAATGGTGTTGCCGAGTTGACCAATAAAAATTTACTTGAGGTGATCAAACATCTATTAGAATAGAATCCCCAGGACTAGCACCAACAACTTAGATTCACTCTCTAGGTAGATCGTATCAAAATAAAGGAATCCATGGGGACATCCCCATTCCATCTGGTTTATGGCCAGAATCCAGTATTCCCCATCAACTTACAGATCCCAGTTTTATACTTCATGCAAGAATTTAGCAACTGGGACAACATCGTGGAAGTTTGACTTTTGAACCTGGTGCGAATGGAAGAACAAAGAGATGCAACCCTTGAACATTTTGCACGTCACCAAGAAGTAGTAAAATGGTGGTTTGACAAAAGAGCCTGATATAAGGCATTTCAGATTTTGGACTTGGTTCTCTTGTGGGACAAGCCCCAGGAAAAGAAAGGAAAGCACACTAAGTTCCAACGGCTCTGACTTGGACCATACTTTATATTTGAGATCTATGGGGGAAACACTTATCACCTCAATAGTATGACTAGAGAACCCATCCTATTTCCTGTCAATGGGAAGTTTCTCAAACACTACTTCGAATAAGGTAGGTGGTGAGTTTTCCCGAAGTTGTAATATATGTATATTTCTCACTTGTAAATATTTTTCCCGGTGCTCCGTTTGGAATGCCTTGTAAATAGTTCTTGCTGGCCATCCCTCTGGGGTCACCTTTTTTGGGTGTTTTCATTTTCTTTTGGTTTCTGCTTGTTTTCCTTTGCTTTTTGGGTTCCCAGCATGTTGGCTCCCCTTGTAGACCGATATTCTTTGCATAACATCTAGTCTTTGGAATGGTACCTTGTGCATTCCACTGAATTTGGAATCTATTGTTAGCATGGTGGATTTTGTCCACACTCTAGAGGTATTTTGTAAGTATGGTAAAAGGTTGTGGGTGATCTTCATGGGATTCACATCTTGATAGTCTGGACATAAGTTAAGAGAAAATATAAGAAGCAAGTAATCAGACACCCTGAGGACAGATTGTATGCACTGATCGATTAAACAAGTCTGAAAATCATTAAAAATATCCCAAGACCAGACCTTTCTCCCCTATTTGGTAGTTTAAAAGCTGGGTGTTAAGGTGAAAGAAGTACTACCATCAAAATTAGCTAAGATTAAGGTTCACGGTGAAAGGAGTACCGCCTTTCCATCTAGAAATGGAAAATAAAAGAAAGAACTGAAGAATAGAGAATTCCAATATCCAGAGGAAACATGCATGATATGATGACTTTGGTTTGATTTTCTAAGTGCCTCCTCTTTGTTTCTCCCAGAGGTCATCGACTTGGTTTTCTTTCAAAGCACACACTTCACAACTGAAGGACCAAAAGATTGAATCAAGTGGTGGGCTCGATTTTCCTAGATGCCTCGCATTGTGCAAGCAGAATGCTCCAGGTAAAGATTTATTCTAGTTTTGCTAACCAAAGATTCTAAAGTTCTCAAATGCACTAAGGCATCTGTCCTAGATAGTCACCATTTGTTATGCCTGCATACCCGTCCCTACATTTTGTAGGCAAAATGTTGGGTCCCCCTTTTGCTCTTCCCTTGTTTTCTTTTCATTTTCCCTCTGGGATTTTCATCCATGAGGGTTGTATTTATTTTACTTTTTTCTTCTTGTGTCTCTAGGACCCGGTCTTAGAGTTTGTTCGTTCTTTCCAGAACTAGATTTCGGGCTCCGGAATTCTCTGCCATTATGTCTTCTTTTGCGAGAAGGTATGGTTGCACAAAATCCCCAGGTCCAGAGTTTGAAGGTTTGCTTGTTCCAGAGTTTGCAGAGAGAATGCAACCTATTTTTACCCTAAGGGTATAAATACAAGTTACCTTTCATTTTCACATTTACCGCGATTAAACCACTTAGAGCCCTCAGAATGATTTTAAGGCGACTAAGGTGATTAAACAATGAATTGCTCCTTGTGCTTAGTGGCTAATTAAATGTTGATTTGTGGTCACTTTCTCATGATTGTTTGAAGGTGAACTTGTTGCAGAGCACTTCCTATGCTCGCCTTCCCTGTATTCTTCATATTCC
The DNA here is from genome assembly GCA_018584345.1 of Thuja plicata. NCBI lineage: Eukaryota > Viridiplantae > Streptophyta > Pinopsida > Cupressales > Cupressaceae > Thuja > Thuja plicata. Next base: position 934,049 of record MU224151.1, read on the forward strand.
AGGTTGGCTTTCGGCTTTTCCTTCTCTTGTTTTCTATTCCTATGGTTTCCTGGTTTTTGTTTGTTTGTGTTGTTTTGTTTTTGTTTTGCTCTTGTTTCCATCTTTGGTTTTATTTTTTCACCTATCATTGGTGGGTTGGCTCTGCTAGAGGGTTGTCCACCCTCTGTGTAGTTGTAATATAATGTATATTCTGTACATTGTGGTAGAATAGTTTTTGGGCGTCTGTAAATTATGTAAATACTCTATAAATATTGTGTATATGTCATTATTGTTCTGCGAGCTGCGCTTCGGCCCTCACAAAGCCTCGACCCTCTATATTTTAGTGTATATATCTCACATATATCCTTTTGTCCTGACAAATTTGCTACACTCCACCATGTTTTGAACCACCCTGTCGAGCTCATCGAGAGGTAGTCACCACGGTTTGAACTCGGCACCTCACTGGTTTGAGCCATGGCAGATTTCTCTCTCCTTTGTTGTGTCATCTTAATGGTGGGATTAATTTCCCATGAGTGGGCATTCAAACCCCGTCCCATCTAACATTCAATTTCTCCTGTGTCAGCTTACTTATCACCATTAATGCCCTTTACACCGCCTGTCACGTGGCTACATGATGACCCATATCATCCAAGTATGACTTACTATGGGTCACGTTGACAATGGCTAGTTGTTCCAGACTCTGGGTGCTGAGAAGCCCCTGGGTCTTCATTCTATCTTTGTCACTTAGTCCAGTACCCCAGAGCCCTTGGGTGTTTATTAGAATCTAACTCATGTATGTATTAATGGTTAGGGATTTTTGATATGTGCTAACATTTTTGGATAGGTGTGAAATGGTGATGATTTCCCTAGAATTTGTAAAGTTATTATTATTGTATCATGTATTGACAGTTCTCCGGTCTTATAGGTTGTAGATAGTTGGTCAAAATGTCTAAAGTGATCAATCCTCCTAATAGCCCAGAGCTGCCTACTACCTCCACTTGGGCGGCCACAAAAACCAAGGCTGAAAAGATGATGGCTAAGCTGCCACTGACCTCCAAATTCCTGAAGGAGGGCATTCTTGTGGGGTCCAAGGTGGACTCCAAAGTGCAGGAAATAACAAACACAGAGCCCAGACTTTGGGCTGAAATGCAGGGCTTAATTATAGCCATATACAAACTAAAGGCCGATGGAGATAATATGGCCACCCATTTGGCCACCTCTTGAATCATTAAAGCTACAAATTTTCCTTGCTTAGTGCAATCACCAGAGCTAATACTCCAGCTACACTCTACAATGCACCTACTCGAACTGTTCTGCTAGTCGATCCCTGACCTTTACAATATCCAGCGATAATTGTCAACTTGGACGCAACAAATTTTGCCTCAGGGCTGGGGATTCCACAATTCAAGGGGTTCATCATCATCATCAACTAGGCCAAGTCATTACAAGAATTCAAGGAGGCTTCTCTCATCTCTCGAAAATACCTCAACTCTTAGTGGCTGAAGTCTCCAAAGAGGGACCATAAAAAGATGAAGTTGGAAATTCCCCGCGAGGATTTCAAAGAGCCCATTCAGGCAGAAATTATTTTTCTATGTAGGATCTTCGGACAATTCCATGCCTAAGATTTCTCAGCATGGATGTATTACTTTCTTTATTGCATCACCACCTGTAACCAGACTTTCAATTAGGTGGCTATCTTAGCCAACCATGTGGACTCATAGTTGAAGGGAGTCCTCCAAAATTCAAAGTTTTACATGACATCTTATGTGCTATAGGCCCTGGCCCAACAAAGACTGGATTTTTTGGGTTTACAAATAATGAGCGTTGTTGGAAATGGGCCAGGACAGCTAACACCATGGGATCATTATCCCTAGGTCCAATGGGAACTAAAATTACCAAATTTTTGCAGGGTAAACGATGCCTTCATTTACCAAAAAAATTTGACACTTACTCGAAATTCCAGATACCGGTTATCGCAAGAGGCAATGAACCTGGTGAGAACCTACGACAATTATTTTATTCAATTCTAGCAGCACACGTATATTTGGGTGACTGAATTCTCCTGGAAACCCTACCTTCTTCCCTGATATTGTAGGAATAGAATCATTCTTTTAGAGTTTTGCCAACAGATTTTAGAGCTGCATGCCTCCTTCACAGTGAAGAAGGTCACCAATGTTCCATTCCCAATCTCTTGTGGGAATTATACTTGCAGTCTAGCAACAACAAAAGAGGCAGATAATGAGTTAAGGAGACTGGGGTTGGTCAAATTTGACCACACTAGAGAAAGTTTTGACCCACTTAGAAAGATAACTTTGGCACTTCCTCGGGTATCCCCGCCACACATAGCAGATATTGAAGATTTTTGGGCAGATTTCCAAGACAGTTCTGACCTCCGGGCCCACCGACATTCATGGATGTCCAAGGGATTGATGAAAGTGCTGGACCTTCAGAATTTTCAGAAGGGTTTTTCCGATGACGGGCCACTGGAAGACCCATGATGGCAGGGAATAGATAAATTGGACCTCCCTCTGGTGGATTGGGCCACCCTAGAGGATTTGAAAATAGAGGGAGTATGCCTCCCCATTTTTGAGGCCAGTCATAATTATTTTGCCCAGGTGTGTCCCAGGAGCACCTAAAAGGGGCCAATTGTTCAAAGGCCTACTACTGCCGCTGGACCCCGCACAAGAAAGGGGAAGGATAAAGAAGATACCCCAACCAAGGTACCTCCTCTGGGTCTGACCCCCATAATGGCACAACTATAAAAAAAATGGAGTCGACAAGGCTGGCTAGCCAGCAGCTAATCGCACAAATGTCCTCTGGCCTCCTCATAACTCCAGTAGCATCTGCTCGCCTGATGAGATCCCCATTATTGGCCACAGTGATGAGTAGGTAGACTCTCACTGAGGTGGGGTCTACAAGTATTTTAGACACCAGGTTCCCATTACTAAGGAAGAAGAAGTAGAAGGTGACCCCCACTCCAAGCGCAGTTGCCAGCCCCAGTATGCCAAACCTGCCTCCGGTTGATGTCAGTTCAGATTCCCCCAAACTTGAGAATATTTATGATTCCTCTCCCCCACATGACAAGTTTGATGATGTCTTCAAGGAAAATGAGCTCATTAACCTTCATGAGGATGTAGATCATGCGACGAAGGAGATAACCACCCAAGAGAAGGAGGATATCCCCATAGAAGAAGAGGTCCCAGAATAAGAAGCTGCCAGAGAGCAGGAAGTCCGGGAGGAAACACAAAGGTTGCCTAAGTCAGAGAATACACTGGTCCAAGAGACCGAGGATGAACCAAGGCCAACCACAGATGCGCAACCAATGATTGAGGAAACCTGACCCAAGGGATCAACCATACCCCCAATCATCATGCTCCAAACACCTTCAGTTACTCTGGATGACCAGTTGCCCTGGAGTACGTTTAGTGAGGTAGTAAAAGTGGCCACATTATTAAATTTTGGCTAGAGACCTCACCCACCTCCATAAGATTTCCTAGTGGAGCAAGATGTTTTGGCAGATGAAGCTGATGAGGCCGAAGAACAACAATAGCAGAAGGACGGGGAAATCCCTGAAGATATAAATGTTGAATCAACTGATGCGGAGAAGGATGGGGAAATCCTCAAAAATATCAGTGATGCTGATACCAGAGGAGAAGAAGCTCTGCATATCACAAAGGAAGATGCCAACATGGAAAAAAACATTAAGGTTTTTGGAGAGTAGGAAAAGGAACAAGAACAGGAAAAAGAAAAAGAGCCCGATGACAACGTTGATCCCAGGAATACACCGCCAGATTTTGAAAGTAATCCTGAAGCCCAGATCCTAATAGAAAAGCTACCCTAGCTGCCCCAATGGCTGGTAGAATCAAGAAAGAGGAAGGCCCTGATGGTAACAACATGCATTATTCTCTCCTTGGCTGTTATGATGGCCTGAAATGCAGAGGCCCTAAAGCCTAAGAAGGCACGGACAATCCATACCCTCTAGACTGGTCCAACAGGAAGTACAGTTGTGACAATCGCAACACCTCCTCCAGATATAGATGCAGTGGCTGTAAGGCCCGAAGATTACACTATTACAAAAGTGGCACTGGGGAGAAGAGATAAGCAGGGTGAACTGGACCTGCTGAGAGAGGCCACCAAAGCAGTGGAGGCCCGATACATTAAATAAGGCCAAAAGTTAAAGGAGGAAAAGGAGACCAATGCAAATCTCCTCGCTCTTCTGGCAGAACTTACATAGCCTCTTATCGAGATCCATCTAGAAGCTTCTTCCTCTGGATTGTCGCTTGCTTAGGGTAACGTGGATTCTCTTCAGGCCATGAAGAAGAAGGCATAGGCTGTGGACGGGTGGGTCACCAAATAGATAGCTGCCATAAGACAATTTTTAGTGGTGTCCCTCCTAGATCTTTACTAGATCAACATCCTCCTTAGCCAGGCAAATGGCTCTGCTATTGTATGGGAGCAGGACTTGGAGAAGTATGAAAAATGGAAGGCCAATTTGGAGGAAATTTTCAATGCCGGAGAAGAAACCATCACAGAGGCAGGAATTTTGGGAGATGAGTCATATGATTCTCTCCAGTCCCAGTACTCCAGACTTGGCCTCAAAATCAAGGTATACAAGGAACTGGTTAAGGCCTTAAAAGAGAAGGTGACCGTGACCCAATATCCTTTGGGACTATTCTAGGCATTTGTGGTAGGGGTGTCACAAGTTGACCCCTTCACCACTGGGACATGCACCCCAAAGGACTATGTCCTCAACAAATTTGATGAGCGAATGGAGTCTCTGTATCTGATTGTCAGAGATTTTGACAGGGGCAGGTTATCAAGATTATCCAAGATGATGATCCGAGAACATGATGCCGTGAAGATGGTAGATGAATTCCAGAATGAGGCCAGAGAAGTCCAAGAGAAGTTGGAGGTTGTTCATGGTCGATGGGATAGCATCAAGGATATAGACGAAGAAGGCATAAGCCAAGTTTTGGAAGCATTCAGAAACAGTAAGGAGCAATAAGGTTCTCCAGAGTCTGGAGAATTCTATCGGCCATGCATATTTTGTATTCTTTATTCTTTGAGCTTAAGCTCCTAGATCCCAGAGTTCTAGATCCACAATTTTGTATTCTTTGGATGACCCGCATCCAGGTTCCCCAGAACCGATCGGTCATCTTTAGACAGTTGATAAGGATGTTAGAAAGTAGGTGACTCCAGCAGGGCACATCGGCTTGAAAGATAATTTTGATAGGAAGTCTTCCCAGGGTGCCACCCCAACATAACACTTGGTGTATCAGAGACAGTGAGCCACTTCTCCATTAATGAGACATGTAGCCTCAATCCCTAGGGGATCAGGTTTCTTCTATTCTCCCTTTGGATCTCTTCTCGAGGCTGATTCTTCCATACTTCCTTTCTTGTCTCATTCTTTTGACATGTCAGACCTTTGTGCTTCTCAAGGTTGTTGTAGCATGGTGTACATAGTACCGGCCACCAAAAATTGTATTTTATTGGTTGAGTGTAAAGTTAAGTTAGGTTAATTTTAAGGAAAATCTATGTATAAATAACAATTCTGACCTCATTCCAAGGGTCGAAAAAATTGATAATTTTGTAGTCCATAGATAGATCATTTTAGTTTCATTTCTAGTTGTGGCAGAGCTCAATGCTCCTTAGTTTTTTAGTAGTTTAGTAGATAGATGCTTCCTTGGAGCTATTGTTGATGTACTCACCAGTGATGCTGGAAAACTATTAATGAAGAAGTAAGGATTCTCGCAATGCTATTGTTGGTCTCTTGATCTCTGAGTTGATATTATTTCATGTTGTATGTTTCTTATGTCCCTTGCTCTGATATTTTAAGTAGATTAATGACCTCTTTTTCCTCGCAATTGGATAGATGTGAAGTGATGGTTTTGTGTGTATTCAGTATTTTAGTGTAGCATGTTAGAACATGGTAGATGTTTTGAATATTTATGCATGACTATAGGTAGATGAAGTATTTCTAACCCTGGCCTATGTTTTGAAGTTTATTTGATTGACTAACGAATGCTTGTAGGGAACCCCACTTACCTTAATCCCCAGAAAAGATGAGCCGAGATAACCAACTATCCCCCTGAACAAAATAGTCACAACGCCCAACTTAGCTCCCACACTGTCGAGACCCAACTCTCACGTGATTAAAGGCCCAGAGAATCTCATTTCTCTAGACAACCTTTATAGGCAAAGTTGGGCGGTACCCTGGTACCCAGTGACAACTTACATCTGTTGGCGGACCCGGTCACAAACCCCCGTCAATAGTGTCTCGCAAGGTTATTCATTACATCCCCATTATACCATGTTTGCAAAGATTTTTCAAGTGTAGTAGCTTGGCACATTTATGGATTACCTTGCAGACAATAGGAGTCAAGATGACATTATTCGAATGCCTGCAGATGGTTCTGCATTTAAGGACATAGAGGAAAAGTTGTCACACTTTATTGAAGAACCTCAAAATCTCAAGCTTTCATTGGCAACGGACGGTGACAATCCATTTGGAGAGCTAAGATCTATTACTTTGTTTGGCCTATTTTTGTCATCAACAATAACATTCCTCCATCGATGTCAATAAAGAGGGAGAATATTATGTTGGCAATGATTGTTCGAGTTATTTGATCATTTAATAGTTATCTGCATGTAATTATAAATCTTGCAGTAAAATGGTCACAATAATTATGTAATATTATTGTTCATTCAATTAGGTAAATACCAAGTTAAAGATATGAATGTATATATTGATCCTCTTATCGATGAGTTGCTGGAGTTATAGAATGGTGTCACTATGTATGACATCTCTAGAATAATAGGACACAGACAATTTTAATTCCATGTAATGCTTGTATGGACAATACATGATACCCTAGGGCTAACACATTTTTCTGGTTTGTTATGGTGAATTCAAGTTGCACATGATAATTCTAAATATAAAAATTAAAATATTTAATCCAATTGTATCATTATCTTGTAGGTCTTCAAACAAAGGGAAAATTTGCATGTCTAGTTTGTGGTCCAAAGATGAAATCTCGTCATTCAAAAAGTTTAGGAAGCAGGTGTTTGATGAGTATAGGAACTTCCTCCATAGAAATCATAAGTATCAAACTACCAAAAAACATCTTTTCAATGGGAAAGAAGAGAGTACATCTAAGCCACAAAGAATGATAACTCACCTATGGAAGTTGGAATACAATAGAATTAATCATCAAGGTACTACCATTCTACCTAATGGTTTATGTTTGGAATTTATATATTTATATTGTGTTTTGTTTGCTGATTATGTGATTGATGATTGTGAAGGTCGTCAAGGAAATACTACTAAGCACCTTCCAAAGGGACTAAAAAGTTATCCCAGACAATTTAGTAGGTTTCCCTACTATAAGCAGCTGCAAATTGTGCATTTGTTTGATACTATGCATATTGGAAAGCATGTAATAGAGACATTATGGAAGATATTGGATGGAAGGTGTGCCAAAGAAAAAATTATCAAAATTTATAGTGACATTCATGAATCCAATCATGCAATAAAAAATTTCATTGAATCAAATAGAAATGGAGAACAAATTAATATAAGTGCCCTTCCTTGGTTATTAACAGAGCAACAAAGTGATGCCATAAAAGAAGTCATACAAAAAATTCAATTTCCCACAGGATTTGCTGCGAACATAAGCAATATCATATCAAAGAAAAGTGAATTTGGGTCAGGGTTGAAAACACATGATTGGCATACGTTCATCAAGGTAAGTCATGTTCTTTGGTATTTACAATATATTTGTAAACTGCATGTACTTCTCATTGTATTGTGTGAGAAAAGAATGACATGATTATTTTTATAATTGTTGCAGTACGTGCTACCCCTATCTCTTCTAGAGAACTTCGACAATAACATCAAACAAGTGATATATGATCTTGGAAAATACATGAGATAAGCAATGATATCTGTTCAATTTGTTGTATATATTTATTTTATTCGCAATTTTTTTTTCTTGCTGTGTAATATATTGTAGAGTCTCATCTTTATATATTTTTGTGTCTTGAATGTCTTGTAGGTGGTTGTCATCTAAAGAATTCATAAAGAAGAAATAAAATATTGGAAGATGAGAATTCCTCATCTAATGTGTGAAATGAAAAAGTGTCTACCTTCAACCTTTTTCAATGCACAAGAAAACTACTTCATACACCAAGTTGAGGAGATTGAATTGTGTGGACTCGTACACACTCGGTCAATGTGGATGGTTGAGAGGCACTTAAAATTTTTGAAGGATTTGGTTCGGCAAAGAGCACATCCTGAGGTTTCTATGGTGGAGGGATATATGGTATAGCAGACTATGGTGTACATTACTGAATATCTTTCTAAGCTTTCAACAAAGATCCATATAGATCATATTTGGGATCTCAACACCATTAGAAAATTCAAAGGGGAGTACTTGGTGGGGAAAGGTAGATTGAGAAAAGTGAGAGGTAATAAATTATAAGGTGTTATTGTAGCTATTAATTAATTCTTAATCTTCAAAATTAATCAGTTGTAAGTCGTCTATTTATTTTTTGTACAACTGCTCAAGAGTGGGATGCAATACATTTGTATATTGCAAACAATCAAGATTGGATGATGGTATGGATTGAACGATGTTATCAGTTAGGTCGCACATTAAAATGGGAATTTGTGTCTTCATTAGTTAAAGAAGCTCATCATAATGGAGATCCAAATGTTATGAAAAGGGAAATAGATTTAGCATATGGTTTAAGAGATTTCTAGGTATGTATAAATTTCTTAACCACCCATACGTTTAAAAATCCCGATGCAATAATTTATACATGTTTGACATATTTTTGTAGGTCAAACACCACAAGGCTATGTTTTTCAATGGTCATAAATTTTGTATCAAAAAGTTGGACGACACAAAGAAAATTTGTGATTGTAGGATAAGTGCAATCTTTCAGGTCACTAATATTTCATCTAGAAATGACTTACATCCTCGAGAGTCTAAAAAATGATACTATGGAATTTTGGATGATATACTTGAGTGTGACTTTAATTCCTTCAGATTAGTTCTCTTCGTCGTCAGATGGTACAGTCTACGAATTGATCAAAATGATCTTGATAGAACTATTATTGAACATGATAATGAATCTCCAGTGATTAATACAAGCCCTATGTTCTTCCAAGCCAATGTGAGTAGGTATTTTACTCAGAGGTACCACATAAATCAGGTTGGTTGTTTTTTGTTAGACATGATCCAAGAGGAAGGCTGATAAGGTATAATGCAATGGAAGAAGAAGATTGCGAACAACTAGAAGATGATGTAGATGATGATCATGAATGGCAGTTAGTCGATGATGTTCCTAATGTAACTTTTATTGAAGAAGAAGAAGATGATGACGATGATGATGCTACTGATGATGATGATGATGTTGATGATGATGCTGATACTGATGATGATGACGACAATGACGGTGGTGGTGATGATGTCGATGATGACGATGATCATGGTGATGAGTTGGATGAAGAAGAATATTAATGACATGAATGAAATGTACAGTTATGTGATCACTTCTTAATCTATTTAATATTGATTTATTGATAGAAATGTATAGTTATGCGATCAATGCTTAATCTAATTAATTCATGATATACCTTTCAATGTTTTTAATTCATATGGGATGATTATGGTTTTTTATGTACTTACTATGTATTTTTGAGTATATGTATCATGAATTTTTTAGCTAACATAAGATAATTGAATTACATATTTAGGTACCTGAACCCCTTTCTCGAGCATCCCACACAGCCTCATGGATTGATAGGTATAAGTCAATACACCCTACAAAGATTAATGTATGTCACAATTTGCAAAATATCTCACATTCCTTGCTATCTCTCTCATTTAATGGAGTGCAGGTAGTAGCAAATAGGTATTTTTTAGATGTGTCCTCCTCGAGCGAAGGAAATATAGGAATGGAAGAAGAAAGTGAGTCATGTAGTATGTCTGAATTAGGAAGATCAACTAGAGGTCAAAAGACTAGAAGGAAATTCAATAAACACATAAAAATTTTCCTTGCTTAAGGGGGTTCATTTTCTTATGATGATGAGAGAAAAGGCAACATCAAGGTGACCTTTAGGTACCAATATCTATAGAAACAATGGGTCCCTAAGGAAATTTCTCCAATAAACACTGATTTTAGTGTTAAAGGCAAGATATATCGCATTGCACCATCGCTAATACATGGTTTGGGCCTATTTTCTATGGATGGCATAAAGGTCTCTTACAAAAAAGTTGTCAAATTGATGGAGTATGTTGGAACTTGTTACAATTACAAAAGTTGGATGCGAATTATTCAATATAAAAAAAGTATGTGTAGGTATGCACAATAGACAAATTATATTCAACAAAAAGACAATTAGCAAAGTAAAAGAGTGGCTATATACATTGACAGAAGTCCAAAAGCATCAGGGAATATTGTAGGTTTTATAAATAGCACGTGACCTCTGTCAACTATTAAGCAACCCAATTGCATATTTGAGGCGCGCAAGGGAAATCATGTATTTGTATATGCGATAAAATCAATACTTGCAGGGAAGAGCTGCTTATTGATTACAATTTGAATCACATAGATACAAACAATGTCACTATCATGGGGTTGTAGGTATGTATTGTGTACCATTAAATAATTGAGTTTATTTTCTAGCCACATCTGTTAATCTCTAAGTTCTATTGATGATTAGTGACCAACACTTAGTCATTTACTTAGGCAGTTTTAGTTGGCTATCACTGTGGCCAAGCTAAAACTATTCAAGGCTAAGAAACAATGCCGAGCAGTATTCAGGTTGCCAAGTTACATCATGCCGAGCCGAGTAGGATACTTAGTGCCGAGTGATAGAGATGTTAAGTGAAAAGTAGGATAGTTTTTGTATACATGTCTGGATTGATTCAAACTTTGAGGATAAGTGTTCAGACTGACTTGTATAAGATTTTTGGGCCGACTTATGTACGCATTTAATATTTTCCTATGGAGTTAGTTATGCATTTAAATTTTTTATCCTATGCATGACCTATTGTAATTATTAATTGTAATACCTTGGAGACATGAGTATTAGATCTTGATCGTTGATCTAGATCTCACTACGAGACTTGAATAGATATATAAGATTGCTTCTTAACCCTATTTTATGTGTGTGGAGAGAAGTGTTGTCTACATTTTCAATTGAATGCATAGAGGGTTATTTTGTTAAGAAGCATAGATCAAGCAGAGTGACAGAACAGTGAACAATAGAGTAAAGACATATCAAATTGTGAGATCACAGAAGGTATTGGAAAGAGGAGATCCGTCATCAACATCTGAGTGCATAATGAAGGATCATTACTTGAAACATTCTAATCATTGTATCAGGTGAAATCTCTTAACAGAGTGGTTCTAGCAGACCTTTCTAAATCTCCTAAC
>MU224151.1:946428-956549 GCA_018584345.1 Thuja plicata
GAGAATAGTCAGTTGAAAGATGAATTGAGATCTGAGAAAGAACTTAACAATAGAGTGAATGATCCCAATGTAGCTTTGAGCTACTTTGAACAACTAGTGGAAGCATCAAGAAGACCTAAAGATTCTTTTGGATTAGGTCACACTGAACAACATAAAACCACTAAAGAAGGAGAATAATCTAAGATAGGTTAAATGAGGAATGCAAAACCAAGAAACAACAAACTTATTTTCCACCACCATGGGAAAATAGGTCATACAACAAACATTTTCCAAAGAAAGAATGGTAAGTCCAATCCTAAAACTAACTTTAACGATTATTTCTTTAACTATAATAAGTTTGGACATCAAGCACATGAATGTAAGACAAAGGCAAGCAATGCACCTTCTACACCCAGATTCAATCGTAATTGTTATAACTGTTAGAAATATGGTCACAGAGCACAAGATTACAGATCTAAAGGTAAATAGCAATGGACATCAAAGGCACAAGAGAAATCACCAAGAAAAGGAAATACTTACAATTGGGATTACAACACATGGCATAGTTTTCATTACTGTGGTGAGTATGGACATGTTCTATAAAATTGCATAAGGACAGATTTCAGAGGAAAGTCTAAGAGTTGGATGAATGGAAGCCTAGTTTGTCATAGTTGTCTGAAAATTGGTCATACAAGGAAAGATTGTAAGACTAGGGTACCTACTACTGTTGACTAGATTAGAGCACAGCTGAACTAGACATGGGTTAAGAAATCTAAACCATGCAGTAGTGAAGCTAGTGTAGCTGAGGTCACCCAATCCAATGGATCAGGTGATCACACCATCTCCAACTAAGCAAAAGAGGTATGTATGGAAATGCATTTAAAATTCTTATCTTACATCAGTTCCTAACATGAAATGTGCCAAAGTCCATATTTGCATATGTTAAGATGCACCAGGACACATTTTGAAGACAAAAATGCCGAGAAGAGCTAATTGCACTATAGGTACCGAGCACCAGTCGTGGACACTAAGGCTGAGTTCTTTAGTGTGTGCTGAGTTTGTTGGGTGAGTAAGTTCTGTGATGGCAGAGTATGGTGAGCCGAGTGACATGTAAGTTGTGTTAGAAAGATGAGGACAACTAGCTTCTACTAACTCAATGGGCATAACATTTATTGCTTACCTACCTTGACCTTTAGAGTCTGTAAAGGATGAATAGTTTATTCTTCATTTTGCCTTGCAATTTTCAATATTCACAGAGCGATTGAAGAATTTGCAGAATTGATCTTAACAAAGTTAGCATCGAAGATTTCGTCAGCATGTCGTCAACAATCCTAAGGTGAACAGTGTGAAGTGCTACTTGTTGAGGTACTTTGTTCTTCATTTTTCGAACCCTAATTTCAGAGATCATGGATGCAAGATCTTTCACACCAGTCAAAAGTATGGAGGATGAACTAGAGCAAGTTTAGTTAGTATGGAATGATGTATGTGCACCTCTCAATTTTTGAGCCGTTCCTGAAAGTGCAATTCAGAGTGATCTGACCGGAGCTCTCTCATCCATTCCACCAAAGGTACTTATGATCCATGATGTTAGATCTTGTTACATGGTTAAAATTGGTGAAGTAGGTGATATTGAATTGAGAAAATCCTACAACAAATTGTGTGTTGATGGAGTTCTGAAGGAAGAATTCAAGCATTTAGCCGACAAAGGGTTAACTCGTGCCCTACATTTCCCACAAGGTTTCAAAGATGAATGGATTAAGGTCATTCTTATCTGAGTTCATGATATGTGTATGTGGTTGGACAATGGACCAATCAAGATAACTAAAAACATGATTCATCGAGTGACTGGATATCCTGTTGTTAACGAGAAATAGACAATGAGAGATAACAGTAATGAGGAAATTACAGTGAACACTGGAGCTGTATGGAACAATAGACGTATGACTATCTCTATAATTAAAGACTTAGAACTTGATTTTGGAGTAAGAGTGATTGCACATAAGTTATATCAGTCGAGTCGACTGGATAGTGTTCCTTGCACAGCCATTGACTAGGCATGGAAGATTGTTAAGAAGAATCATACATATGATCTTGCCGAGCTACAACAAACACAACTAGCTGAGAACCTAGCATCAATCAGAAAAGATAAGAGCTCATCATGTAAGTTTGGTTCCTTACTAGTTTGCATATTTTTCTACATTCATAGTACATTTCCTACATTGGGAGATATCGTTTGGAAAAAGGATAGACCCATTACAGTTTAGATAAGTGAATGCATTGATAAATTAGGAAGTAATTTCAATAGTATTATGGGGAACTATTTTTTGGAATTTAAAAAGAGAATGAGATTAAGGATTAGGATTCCTAGATCACTAGTGGAGAAGCACTATGAAGAAATTTGTTTTCTAGTTGATACGGATCACACATATATTCAGGCTGCGACACCTAGGGCAGCATGGTTGAAATAATTTCCCTATGAAATTAAAATTGATGAAGCATTTGCAGCCATCATTACACTCCTAGCCGAGGCAATTGATACTACAGTAGAAAGATTTGGTAATTTTGATGAAGCAAAAGCAAAAATTTCTAGAAGTTTGAAGGAGAGAACCATGGAGAGAAAAAGGAAAAAGATTGTGAAAAATCTGGAGAAAATGGTTGGTTTGAGAATTGATGAGGAACCTGAGGATGCACCTATAGGCCTATCCACTGGACAAGGAGAAGATATATCTATAGAAGAGGAAGTCAGTGCATCTGAGGAGACCACTGAGAAGGCTAAGGGTAAGAAACCAGTACTTGTCCAAGTAACCAGGCCAAGTAAAGATAAATCTAAGGTTACACCTCTTGCAGCTAATTGTCTGAGGAATAGAGCATCTACTGTTACTTCTCCAGTAGTACAAACAAAAGTGTACGGAAAGAAGAAGGTTGGAGAAAGTAGTTCTAGAAAGAAAACAAAATTTTCTCCTAAGGCTGTGCCGAGAAAACCAGTAAAGCAACCAAGGAGGAGACTGCACTTGGAGACAGATAGTGATGATGAAAAGAATGAGACTAATGAACCCAACAACATACCCACAACACAATTCAAGAAACCTGCTAATATTGATGAGGTATGTGGAAATTTGAGAAATTCAACAGGGTTAGCTACTTTTAAATTCATTAAGTATGAGAAACTGAGTATTGAAGACAAGCATAAAGTTTAGGAAGAACTTTTAGATATGATGAGTACTTTTAAGTTAACTCCTATAGAGATAGGAAACCATGTGCTGAATGAATTATATGAGTTTTTGTCGAGCAAATGGGAATTTGCACTTACTACAGAGAGACAGATCAGGGAAGGTACATTAGCCAAGGTGATACCTGAGTTGACATCAAAACAAAGAGAAAAATTCATTGAAGAATATAAGAATAGGTTTGTTCCTAAGGTCAGAGGTTATACTATTTTGAAAAATGATATTGAAGGATTAGTACATTAGAGTACTAGGATTTGGAAGGAAATATTTGGACTGGTAGTTCCAAATGAAAAGAAATCTGATGAAGGAACATCTGAGCAGAAGGCTAAAGAAGTTGAGATCACCCCTGAGCCACAGATGATACAAGATCAAATTTCTACTAAATAGGACAAGACTAAAGATGCATTAGACTCAGCAAATACTATTGATCTGACTGCAGATAGTCCACTTGACTTCACAATTGATGATTATAGCAATTTGAATGCCGAGGGACAAGATATGCCAAGTGATACAAATATTGAGTCACCTATTAAGGAAACTGAGACTAAAGAATGAAAGACCACTGCATTTGGAGAGAGAACTAATGAGAAACTTGAAGTAATCAATGATCAGATAGGCGAAGAGAAAAAGCAAACAGATGCACAAGAGGTAACTTCACAAAATCCACCTATTTTAGAGGTTGTAAAAATAGTTTTAGATAGTGGTGTAGTGATGAAGGATAATGTTGACAAGCCTAAGGAACAAGAGGCCATGCAAGTGTTGGTTGATATACCACACTCTGCATCATCCACTCCCACTAGTCCTAAAACTGGAGGTATGCCTGATCCCCAGACAATCTTTACAGAATTGAAAGAGGCAATGGATATTGATACTGACACAGGAAAAGGTGTTGATAAGATGCAGCCGAGCATTAGCTCACCCAAATTGAAGAGGAGGAAAGTAATGAGGAAGAAGTCTCTAATTCTTGATGTCACATTAGATGAGGTAATTGTGATTCCACAATGGGATCCCAATGAATTGTCTTTTGAACAAATAGGGACTCTTCAGGAATTACTCAAGAGGAAAAAGAGATAGGAAGAAATGAAAATAGAATAGAAGCAAAAGCAGGTGCTACATGATATCAAGGATATATTTGCAAAGGATTTTGACTTCAAAGATGAAATGCTTCAAGCTCCCATTATTGATCAGTTAATTCACATTGTACAGAAGGTAACTGATGATGACATAAACAACAATGAAAAACTTCTACAATGGTCTGAGAGGAGACTCAAGAGCAAAGTTCTGGAGAAAATCTCAGAAGAGATTACAACGAAACAGGTTGAACTTTCCACTCTTGTAAATTTTTTGGAGGAAGTTACATCAAATGTTTATTCTTTGTACAGGAAGCTATGTGATGTTGAATTCTTCACAAAGGATAATCTACAGCTTGTTGAGAAGCTACAGTTAGATTTGAAATCAACTGGCAGTACTTTGGGTAAGGATGCTACCTCTAGCTCCTTACATTCTACTAAGTTGATCAATGCACAATGAAGAATTGCCGAGCTTATGGCTGAAGATGGTCAAATTAGGGCCAAATTGATTACCATTTAGACAAACCTGTTGCTACACTTGGAGGTAATACAAAAGGAATGTTCAACTACAAAATAATTGTCACAGAGAAATTTAAATCTCTCAACTGCAAAATTTTTAGTGAGTCTAGCTGCCGAGCTAGAGATAAAATTGGAAGTTATGAAGATTGCCAAGGACAGTTGGGACACTACATTTTCATCCACCCTATAGCTTCATAAACAATTTTTGGACAAGTATAACTTAACCCCACCTGCAATTAGTGACAAAAACAAGGGGGAAGTTGGTAAGGATACAGTATGACAAATCAATATAGAACATGTACATTTGTATATATTTTAAAGGCATGTATTCTATGTAACTTTTTGTATGTATAATTCTGAGTATATTCCTAGGGGGAGTACTTCATATACTTAGGCAACATTTTGATGGAATGAAATAAAGAAATGATAAGTCTATTTTTTCCACTAATATCAAAGGAGGATATTGTTAATCTCTAAGTTCTGTTGATGATTAGTGACCAACACTTAGTCATTTACTTAGGCAGTTTTAGTTTGCTATCACTGTGGCCAAGCTAAAACTATCCAAGGCCAAGCAACATTGCCGAGTAGTATTCAGGTTGCCAAGTTACATCATGCTGAGCCGAGTAGGATACTTAGTGCTGAGTGACAGAGATGTTAAGTTCCAAGTAGGACAGTTTTTGTATACATGTCTGGATTGATTCAAACTTTGAGGATAAGTGTTCAGGCTGACTTGTATAATCTTTTTGGGCCGACTTATGTACGCATTTAATATTTTCCTACAAAGTTAATTATGCATTTAAATGTTTTATCCTATGCATGACCTATTGTAATTATTAATTGTAATACCTTGGAGACATGAGTATTAGATCTTGATCGTTGATCTAGATCTCGCTATGAGACTTGAATAGATATATAAGATTTCTTCTTAACCCTATTTTGTGTGTGTGGAGAGAAGTGTTGAATACATTTTCAAGTGAAATGCACAGAGGGTTACTTTGTTAAGAAGCATAGATCAAGCAGAGTGACAAAACAGTGAACAATAGAGTAAAGACATATCAGATTGTGAGATCACAGAAGGTACTGGAAAGAGGAGATCCGTCATCAACATTTGAGTGCATAACAAAGGATCATTACTTGAAACATTCTAATCATTGTATCAGATGAAATCTCTTAACAGAGTGGTTCTAGCAGACCTTTCTAAATCTCCTAATAGAGTGCTTACTTTATTGTAAGTTGAAATCCTTTCACAAGGTAGATTGTAATGATCTTTAGCTCTTAACCGGGCAGACCTTTAACCAGGTAGATTGCATTTTGTAATCAAATTTTGTAGCCCTAATAGGCACACTTTATTACTGCAGTAGTGAAGAATTTTGTGGGTGTCATCCCCACCTCAGTTTTACCTATTTGGGTTTCTGGGTTACCAAGTTCTTGTGTTATGAGTTATTTATTTCATTGTGTGGATACTATTTGATGTTACATTAGATTCATATATGTATGAATGTGGATCAGTTTGTTTTAAGTGTTTAAATTTGAATATCTAATTCACCCTCCCCTCTCAGTATCTTGCTTTCCCATTATTGTATTTCCAACAACATCTAGAGAGTCTCCTCACCATCCACCTCATCTCCATCATCATCTTGTAATGAAATTTATTAATCTAGTCCTTTCTAATTATTGGTGAACTTTAAATAATAACACAGGGCCACAATATGGAGTAGCCACATAGAGGGGACAATGATGATCCTGTAGGCACTTCTTCCTAGCAGGTAAACCTCTTTGTTATTGTACTACAATTAGATAGAAGCAAAATGTTAAAAAATGTTTTTTATTATGTTCTTTTCATCACTGTTTCAGATCAATTCTAATAGTGTTAGTAATATTGTTGTCATAGACAGGTGGTTAGCAGAGAAAGGGAAAGGAACCCACAGTCCCTCGGGAGGAGTCCTTTGACGAGGACCTAGATGTTGATTTCAGTATTTGTGATGACCCGACCTCTGAAATTAAAAAATGACTCCAAACATTTGGAAAAAGAGTGGCTCAATTGGGATCTATATTCCCTCTGACTCCTAAGTCACAAAAGGGGGAAACTAAATTGATGCACCTATCTCAAAATTATAGAGTAATTATTAATGTAATTTTTAATTATAAAAAAAGTTCAATAATAGTTTTTATGTTATACTAGTCTTTTATGTCATTAAAAAATAAGTGGATGTGTTGCTTTTACAACTTTTTTTGCATAATTTAGATCCTTGTGGCCATGATTAGGGTATTATAGGTGGTTTAGGTAGATCACATATTGGACTATCTTTTTTTATGCTATAAAAATATTGTCCATGCTAATCACTGCTTTTATTATGCTCTAACAATCTTATTCTTTAACACCTGTCAATGATCATTTACTATCGCCGCCTCATACGATGAAAGGCTCAGATGTAGTGCCTCTTGCAATGTTGGCAACACGTAGCATGACCACATACACCATGGCACCACATACTCATACATAAATTTTATTATCTTTGTCATTACATATATGTTTATTTCCCTTGAAGTTGTTAGAATAACTGAGGGGGGGGGGTGAATCAATGGCCTCAAAAATTAATCCAAAAATTTATACCACAATTGTAAATCTCTAGTTATCTTTAGTCCTTCAAGATGAATGCCTTTAAATAATCATATCAATTAACTATTGCTCAGATTTTACTATTTATCACTTTTCTTAAGATTTACTGAATATTAATTTATCCTTTTCTAGCTTTTACCGAAATGCAGTAAATAACTTAATGCTTACTGATCAATCCAGATTAGTTATGTGCAATGAAAAACAATAAAGTAATGAATCATAAACACATTGACACATGAATTTTTAACGTGGAAACCCTGTTAAGGGAAAAACCACTTGGGACCGGTAACCTAAAATTTTCACTCTTCTGAAGTGAGCTCAGTGAAGAGCCAACACTGTTAAAGGTTACAAACACACTGTTAAGTTCGACCTTGTTAAAGGATTTATCACTAACAGTTACACTTGATATCTGGCATTTCATATGCTATCTTTATGAATTAACCTTTTGATACTCCTTGGGATGTATCTCAATATATAAAGGATTTGTTTAGATCCTGCTCAGTTAAGAGACTTCTCTAATTCAGTGGTTAAACTGAAAAAATATATGATATGTTCATATAAACAACTATACTTTGCAGATGTTCAGATCTATTGTAAGCGCATAATACCTTTCTGATCAATGTCTCCTTTCAATACCTTTGCTCCACTTCTTTCTGCTCAGTGATGCTGTGCTTCTCTGTTGCTCGGTGTCTGCAAAAATATTAGCTCTGTTCTTTAGCTTGATTGATCAGGACTGTGTGAAGTCATTCTTCACCAGTATTTCTTCAAAATCCTCTTCTCTATTCACCCCTAATTCACAATGAATTATCTTGTCTCTTTATAGACATGATTTCACCATTTCTAAGTCCTTGACTTTCTTTTTCTTGGTGTGATCCACAATTCTCACCTTTCTTTCTTTAAAGATTTAATTCAATTTTATCCCATAGATTTCTCTTTGACAATTGGAATAAAACAACTTTAAACCTCTCGCTTATCTATGAATTTAACTTGTTGATGAAAACAATGTAAACAACCAATTAACTCCTTCTTTAGCTCTTGCTAGCTAAGTCTTTTGTCATTTCTGAACTTCAATTCTTTTTGGTGTTTAACTCCTTGTTAGCTTGGTCAACACTTCATTTCTCCTTGGGAATCTCTGTCTATTGGGGTTGTTTGTCCATCAGGTAACACTGTGATTCTGCTTGTCGGTAATTCTTTCTTGGGTTTCTTGCTCAGGTATCACTGTGACTTTCCTCTTAGGTTTCTCTATCTATTGGGGTGCACTGACCATCGGTGTTTGTTGTCACTTAGTGCATACTGAACTTTTATGCATTACTAATATCATAACCTTTATCTTTCTAGTTCTTTGAAGTCTTTGACACTATGTATATAACCAATCAGATTATATCAAGTTGACATCAATGACCAAATATGAAAACAATCACCAACTATGAAAACAATCACACTCCAAGGTTCAGGACCTTTCAAATATTGAACATGAAGATAAAGGATATTGTGTATGATGACATGTAACTGATTAAATGTTTGACTATATTAAGTTGAAGATGATGCAAGACATTAAATAAGTTAATGGTTTGTATTGTCATTAATGTCAACTTGATATCATCTGTATGGTCATATACATAATGCCAAAGACTTCAGATAATCAATGGAACAGAGGTTATGCTTTTAGAAATGCATAAAAGTCAAGTATTCACCAAGTGACAGACTACACCGGTGGAGTGCACACCATCGGTAAAGACAGAGATAAAGTCACAGTGATACCCGACGAGTAGAAGACAGTGTTGTCCGATGAAGTAGAATCAAAAGATGCTCGATGAGCTAAAAATAGTGTTTCCTGATGAGAAAGATCCAACGATGCTTGACAGATGGAGATCCCAAAGCTAACTAAAGTTGCACCGATGAAACTGGCAGTTGTCACCGGCGACGAACTGCAAAATTGACCGACAAAATAGAGAGATCAAAAAATGACAAAATATCTAGCTGGTAGAGCTAAAGGATAGACTTAACTGGTTATTTTATTTGTTTTATTCAAACTGTAGTTAAGCAATTGATTTGTACAGCTGGCAAGAAGATAAATACGAGATAAATCAGGAGTTAAAGCCATAAATCAATTTGGCAGGATTGTTTTTCATGCCAAAAATCAAGAATAAAGAACCAAGAACCAAGAATTAAGGAATATCATGTCTATATAAGAGATAAAAATAATTCATTTTGAAAGCAATTAGATACATAGGGGAGTGAACTGATAGAAGATGCTGAAGAGAAACTGATGAAGGATAAACTTCATGCAGTCCTAATCAATCAAGCTAAGGGAGAACTAAAGAATTCTGCAGACACTGATGAATAGAAAAGCACAACATCACAGAGTAGAAAGAGTTAAGTACAAAGGAATTGAATTGATACATTGATCAGAAAGATATTGTAAGTAAATAGATCTGAAAATCTGCAATTCAGTTGCATTAGAAATAGGTCATTTTGTTTTAGTTTAACCATTGAAGCATTAAGTCTCTTAACAGAGCATGAATTAACAGTATTTTGTAATTAAGGTATATCCTAACATATTACCAGAAGGTTGACTTATGATAGTAGCATCGGTCTTACCTAAAGCCTATTGACAGTCTAAGAAGAAGGCTGATTCAAGGATGGTAGTAAGATTAGCATAAAGCCTATTGACAGTCAAGAGACTAATTCAAGGATGGTAGCATA
>MU224151.1:962771-974755 GCA_018584345.1 Thuja plicata
TGGGGTACCGGTCCCAGTGGTTTTTCCCTTAATAGGGTTTCCACGTTAAAATCCTTGTGTTATGTGTGTATGGTTTATTACTTTAGTGTTTTACATTTCACATAAGCATTTATGGATTGATTGGTATGCTCATCATATTTACTAAGTATCGGTAAATATAGTTTACTGCTTATCGGTTATCAAGGAGAATAAGGACAAACAAAGTAAACCGACAAACAATTATTTGTTTCAAGTATTTCAAAGGCATACATCTTGTAGGGACTTAATAATTGGAGAAGTATTGATTGGTGGGTTAAAGTTTAAATAGGATAAATCTTTGAGGCCACTAACTCACCCCCCTCTCAGTTATTACTAATAGTGTAGGCCGCAAAAAAGATATGGAAGACAGTCTTGGAAATCAAGGAAGAAGATAAGGAAGAGGTACCTAGTACAGACTCCAAGGAAAAGACTGATGATGTAGAATTACGTGAGGTGGAAACTATTTAAGAATCTAATGCAGGACATATAGCAATAGAAGTGATGGCATCCCTACCCCAATCACCTATATAGAACATCCTATCTCTAGGAAAGGATAAGTCTACATAATCTACATATGGACTAGTAGGAACCAAGCATCAGGCTCCACCTACTACTGGGATAAGCCTAACCGAGTCACAAAAGGTGATTGTGAATGCTTCTTTAGTGAGAATTGATGCTATAGTTGGTGCAAAAAAAGGTAATCATCCACTGGATACTGAATTCAATGATGATAGTGGAAAAGGTAAGGAAATTGTTCCTTTACTTGATTCCAAGATCAAAGGAAAAGGGAAGGAAACAGATACTGATGGTATTGATCTTGAGGAAGACATTGTGATTCCAACTTAGGATCTTTCCAACTTGATAGTAGAGCAGATGGATATACTAGGGGAGCTATGGAAGAAAAGAGCTACACAACAAAAGCTTCGTGTAGAAAAGAAGAGAAATAGAGTGCTAGAAGACATAAAAGGTATATTCCTAGATGCTCTAGAAATAGAATTTGATGAGAATGACTCTATTTTGGATAAACTTGTCAATATAATTCACAAGTTCAATAAGGATTTAAGTGGTCAAGAGAAACTACTGCAGAAGATAGAAAATAAGTTTGAGAATAAAGTTCTAGAGAATGTTGCAAGTAAGATTGCAATTGACCAAGTGAAGCTAAACACTCTCATTAGCTCTCTAGAAACTACTGTTGATCATGTTGCTTCATTATTTGTAAAGTTGAGTGATAATTCTAAATTTACCATGGAAATCAAGACTAAGCTGACAAAGATAGATACAATTTTGAGGAAAAGTGCAAACCAGTTGGCACTTAACCCTAGTTTGAGTTCATCACACTTTGTGAAGATTAAGTATCTGACAGACATGAAGGAAAAATTACTAAGGGAAGAAGCAAGGACAAGTGAATCTCTTATAGATATGCAGAGCTAACTCCTTCCACACATGGATGTAATGCAAAAGCATATAGCTCATGCCAAGACACTCATACATAAAAACAACTTTTCAGTTGCAGAGCTTATGATGGAGTTGTCAGCAAATATACAGATTGAGTTGCACATCCTAAAGGTGTTGCAAGATAATTGGGACAAAACTTTGTCTCAAATTTTGAAGGTACATAGTGATTTACTATCCTAATTTGGTATTACCATATAGATATATTTTGGCATTTGTGTCAAAAACAAGGGGGAAAGTTATTGTATATACATATAAGGAAATACATGTACAAAAGAGAAGAGAAGCAGAGATATATAATAGCAAAGTTACAAAAATAATTTTGAAAAATCAAAACAAAGTCAGTTGTAACCGAGTCATAGAACTATTGTCAAAACCCAAGAAAGTACCCAAGCATATGGTAAGGGGGAGTTTTGTCTCAGATTTTTGAGCATTTTTTGAACATGATAAGTGTTTTTGGTCACTAATGCCAAAGGGGAGATTGCTGACCTTATGGAAAGACATGTTTTCAATTAGTGCCAAAACACTTAGTCATCACAGAGTTGACCAAGCCAGCAGTGCAACCAAGTAGTTACAGTGTAACCCGAGCAGTGGCAGTGTCGACCGAGCATAAAATGGTAATCAATATTACCCGAGTGATCAATATATTTCTTGAGTGCCAGTATATCACCCGAGTGGACTACTAAACCCGAGTAAAAGTTTTGGGCCGACTTAGCTTATATTGTTTGATATTAATTTATCTTATGGAAGCCGACTTACATAAGTATTTGATTTGGATAAGGTATAAATATAAGGCATTTTGTTTATCCAAATGTGTGAAAAAGTGTATATGCGAATATGAAGTGGCAGATTGTTTAAGAGGCTACAACAGTATAAGGAACAACAGAGACTCATCCATCACATTCAGGTGATTAGTTTTTATATCATTGGATCTTATTCAACAATTCAGAGTTGCATAGAAGATCATCTACCGGTTTATCCTAACAGATGCATCAACAAAATCCTCTAACAAGGTGGACTTAACAATCCTTTACAAATCTCCTAACAGAGTTGCATACTTAATTGTATGGTACTAAATTCTTTCACAAGGTGGACCTAATAGTCCTTATTACTCCTAATAGGGAAAGCCATTAGAAGTGGTCAATTGTAAGCTTTAACAGGATAAATTTATATCGTAGTAATAAATCTTGTGGGTACCATTCCCACCCCAGTTTTGCTTTCTATTTGGAAGGTTTTTAGGTAACCAAATTGTAGACACCCAAAAATGGACAGGCTTGCGACTTTACATTAAAAACACTAATTTTCATCTATTAATTAATGGTTTTTAATCATTAATGAATCATCTATTTTTCTCTAAATTCATTCCCCAAATCATCTAATCAAATTTCCAAAAATAATTAAATAATTAATTTTATTTAATTAATTAAATAATTAATTTTATTTAATTAATTAACCTTAATTGATTAATTACCATTAATTAATTAATTAAACTCAATTTCCTATAGTTTAAATTCAAATATTTAAACTTACTAATTAAATTCTTCCAATTAAATTAATTTCAGTTAAATTAATTTAATTTCATTCAATAAATCAATTCTAAATAAAAAAGAATTCAATTATCTCACATGTTGAAAATTTTAAATTAAATATTCATTTATCTTCAAAGAGATAACTCCAATCAGATCACATAGGTAACTAGTTCACCCACCTCTTCAGATCACATAGGTTACTCCACCCATCTTTTCAGTCCACATGGGTAACTTCACCCACCTCTCCAGTCCACATGGGTAACTTCACCCACCTCTTCAGTTCAAAAAGGTAACTCATAATTAGCTCTTCAGTCAACCAAACTCTATCTCCTCTTTACCAATTGAAGAGGTGGAGTTTACTGATGGCTTCTCCAGTTCCTTTTAATCTCAACCATTCATCTCCCTATCTCTAAGATTGATCTCAACCATTCATTTCATCCCCAATTCCTATATAATAAACCAATCATAACCATTTGAAGGATCCAGGATTTCAAGCTCTCGTGCGCCATTACTATGTCAGTTTGGTTCTAGCATTCAAGCCACCTTGCGATCACACACACATTTCAATTAACAAATTCTTGACGCTTCTCAAGTCATAGACGCTGCCCACACCAATACTGAGCATCAAAAACAACATTTCGAAAGGAGTAGAGAGAAACAATAGAAACTTCAAGCACTTTGGGGTTTGCATTCATTTGTTTTCCTTTCTTTGCTTGTACATTTTATTGGTTATGCTTTAAGTTATTCATTGTAGTAGTATTTGTGTATTGGATTTATATCATTTGTAAAACCTTTGCTACTAACCCTCGCCTTTGGAAAGCTTGGGAACCATGAATCACGAAAAGAGGCGTACATTTTGGTGAACTCGACGTGAACTTACAACCCGCGTAAAATTTGGTCATATCTTTCAAACCACAAGGAATTAATTTTAATTTTTTTTTTGCAGGTTGACGCTAATCTAAGGAGGTCCCAAACAAAAATTTAGATTTTTCTGAGTTTTTTTATTTATTTATTATAATTTTTCTATGATATTTCATAAAAAATCATTTCTGGGCACAAATCAGAGTTTCTTTTCAAGAAAATTACATTTTTGGAAAGGTATTGAAATTATAGAGGGGGTTTATTCTCTGTGATTGTAATTTTTGTGAAATTATTTTGCAAAAATAATAGATCTTTTCAAATTGGTCTTTTATGCTAAAATGGGTCCCTAGGGCACAAATTAAGGAATTATGATCTAATTTTTTTTTCAAGTATCATTTGACATAAGAAAGCTATAGTCCAAAATTTAGATTTTTCTAAATTTTTTATGATTTTTTATAATTTATTTATGATATTTCATAAAAATTTAATTTTGGACACAAATCAACATTTCTTATCAAAAAATTTATATTTTTGGAAAGGTATTGAAATTATAGAGGGGGTCTATTCTCTGTGATTTTAATTTCTATGACATTATTTTGCAAAAATAACAGATATTTTCAAACTGATCTTTTATGATAAAATGGGTCCCTAGGGCACAAATTAAGGAATTATGATCTAATTTTTTTTTGCAAGTATTATTTAACATAAGAAAGCTACGGTAAAAACATTAGATTTTTCTAAATTTTTTACAATTTTTTAATAATTTTTTTTATGATATTTCATAAAAATTTAATTTTGGACACAAATCAACATTTCTTATCAAAAAAGTTACATTTTTGGAAAGGTCTTGAAATTATATAGGGACTTTATTCTCTGTTATTTTATTTTTTCTAAAAAATATTTTCAAAAGAAGAAAGATCTTTGAAATTTTTTTATTTTTGTGTGTTCTTTCTTGATTTCTTGGGGATTGAGAAAATGACTAATGACCAAGAGGATAATCAGATGCATACCAGGTGCTGGAGAATTAAGAGCTACCAAAAGGAGAACCATCAACTATCGATCACAACAAAGGGCTATTCTCGCAATCATAGCTAAAGATCAAAGTGAAGCATACACAAGGTACATTGATTCAATTAAGAGATTCGCAGGTAAGTATAAAATCACCATTAATTTCAGCAATCTCAAGAATCCCAGAGTTTTTGGATATTCTGCTATTTTGGATTGAAAGCTTTCATTTCTGAGGATACTAAACACTTTCTTTGACAGGTACAAATTGAGGAGGCAAGATAACAATACAACTTAAAATTCATTCACTTGTCAATTTGGGTTTAAAAAGAATAGTGTTTGTCACACATCTCACATCTCACATTTCAAAATTGGGCTTAAAATTGACATGGGGACTAAAATTGAACAAGGCAAAAAATCTCTCAAATTGGTGCATTAAAATTGAACAAGCAACCAACACCTACTTTTGGGCTTAAAATTGAACACTTGTGCTTGTATGGTGGTGTAGCTTAGTTCACATTTCAAACTTTTGGAGCTTAATCGATTTACCTTGTGTCTTGAGTTTTGGGTGCACTTGCACAATCTGTTAGATTAGACACCTTTACACTTTTTAGAAAGGCCTGTCCGGGGAATGTGCTTCTTCCTCAGAGAACAACCTTAAACTGGTAATCCTTCCGATCGATATATAAACAAGGCGTGAACCAAAGTTCCATCTTATCTAGCATAGCTCGGGCAAGGTGTGTTGATGATAGTCTGGATTGCATGAATATCCCTAAGAAGCCAGCGTGGTCAACTAGGATCTTAAGTGAGTTACACATGTACAAACTGATTGGATAGACGCCACAAACCCTTACTACAACCTTGTTAATTAGAGGCCAACCCGATTTACCTCTGAACAGGTACCTTATTATAGTGCAAGGGGTTGCAGGATTCCCCCCCAAGATTCCCAACATATGTGTCCCACGGTATTTGTGTAGTGAAAGAGATCTTCACTCCATGACAACAATACCTAGAAATGACAAAAACATGGGCACCTACGTCGTGGACCTTCGTGTCCTAGTAGTGTGACATTTTCTATGTGAGCTAATAGACATTCAAGCATTGGGCCTATAACATTATATTTTGAATCCATTGACCTAGATTAATCTGACTGTTCATTGTTGAGACCTCGTGATAACCTTGCAACTTGAAAAAGTTGTAGAACATACACATTATCAGTCTTCATTCTTCAAAAACATAGTGCCTGTCATGCTTGTTTCCTTGATCAGTTTCTGAAAATGCAAAACAAAACATCCAAAATGTCAAAATGAGTCAAATGTGTTAAAGTCTAGATTTGTCAACGTCAACTATTTTGAAAATTAGAAGCATTGTTCCAAAATATCAAAATTGTCAAGCAGTGATACCCATCTTTTACTCTTTTTTTTAGACTATTCCTCCTTTACCACAATTTCCCACGCTGTGCCTCAATTGAAGGAAGTCGGTTACAGTTTAACTATTTATTATTGCAATCAACTTGTTTATTACTGCAATCGGTGATAACGTACCACAATCGACTATACACTTTGCCGCAATCGGTGGAGTTTTGCCACACTTGACTAGAGATATTTTACACCTATTTTAACCTAAAAACCTTGAGAGAACTCTTCATTTGGTGTCCAAAACTAGTGTCTATCCTAGGAAAATGCGAAGAACATTGTGTGAATCTCTAAACATTAAAGATCATCCCTTCTCTGTAAAGAACGATTATTGTCAAAAACATTGTTAGTTTGAAAGCTCGGACTTGAAATACCTTGATCTCATCATATCAAACATCATCATCTTTATCAAAGTGACTTTGTCCAAGGAAAAGGTTGACAAATCTTATCTTTTTATATCATCACCACTTTGAGATCAAGATATATCAAAATCTATCCTTAGAAGTACCCTTGTCTAAAACATAACTCAGACTTCCTTAGAAAGGATTTTCTTCCTTGTTTGCTTTGTGTCACTTGTTTTGGTTACAAAATCTGGACCACACTATGTCTCAAAAACCTCATGGAGGACCTTACACAAGGTCAAAGGCTAGAACACAACCTGATAAGTCATATATCAACAAATTCCCCACTTGGGAAACAGAGCAAGAGAATGATCCTTTCATAAATACCAGTTCTACTCTGTTCCTTGAACAACCCGGTGGGGTGGCTCTTTTCCAAAATGTCACAGAAGAGGAAATAGAGGATATAGAGCAAGATGCTTATTCCACATAAGTAGTTGATGCTGTTATAGAGAGGAATCCCGAACGCTTCTTAGCCATGCTGATAAAGAAGGGAGTCAAACTCCCTTCTGAATTCAGTGTATTAACCATATGGCCTGAAAACCCTCTCGTAGGTCAAAACACTACTCAGCCTCCTCATATACTTCCTGTTGTCTCTCAAATATTCCCACCATTGGTATTACCCACATTGACATAGATGATACCCAGTCAAACCAATGGCATGAACCAGGCCAGCACATCTTCCACTCAAAGCATGATAGGATCACAACTGAGTACACCTGTGGTTACTAGTATGCTCCCACCTTTAGTCACATGGCTGGGGCAATCAAGCTCTCAAGCTATGCCTTCCATCAAACCAAATACCAACTGTTCTAAAACTATGCCGCTGCTGCAGTCAACTCATACTAGTCTTGGGATCAACACCTCATGCCCACATGGATCCATCTCTGCAGGTATGACTTATAGTCAATGCTCACCCAAGGCTACACCTTTTCCCATTCTGACATCAATCCAACCTCCACAATAGCAACCCCAACTTTAGTTGCCTGAAAACCAACCTCTACAACAACAACCCTAGCTTTAGTTGCCTCAAATCCAACCCTAGCAATAGCAACCCCAACTTTAGTTGCCTCAAAACCAACCCCCGTAATAGAAACCCCAGCTTTAATTGCCTCAATTCCAACCTTAGCAACAACAACCCCAGCTTCAACCCCAACATCAGCAGTAATGATATCAACCCCAGCAGTATCAACCCTAGTTTCAATCACAACAGAATTCCCAATCCCAACATAAAACACATTGAAACCCACCATGGGCTACTCATGTGCCCCCATTTCAAAATCACTCAGTGGGAAATCAATATCAAGTCCCTAGGATGAAATCCTATGTTCCTACTCAAGGGACACAAAGGTGCAGCCTCATACCCACTATAACATAGAGGAATGTCCTCACACATCAACCTCAATATCAAACAGACATGTTAATGCAACAAATACAAACCCTTCAAACCCAAATGATGGATATGCAAAATTAGGGGCAAACTAAATCCTACACCATAGAGGATTTATACCCATACCCCTTTGACCATTCTCTCCACATGTCTCCATTCCTAAATCACTTCTCGGTAATGAAATTTAACAAATATAGGGGCAACACCAACCCTATTGAACATATCTGAGAGTTTTTTGCTAGTTGTGTCAAAGTTGCCCATGATGAAACATATTTAATGTGACTGTTCCCATAAAGCTTGGCTGGACCAGCAAGGGAATGGTTCTTACATTTACTTCATGGCATTCAGTCTTGGGGTGAACTGGCTAAAGAGTTCATAGCTCACTTCCATCATAACATCAAGCGCAAGGTCAGCATCAAGGACCTTTGCGATATCAAACAGAAGGATGAAGAGTATTTTGTGAAGTTCCTACAGAGATGGAGGGATATGACAAACCGCATAACATATGATGTGCCCGAAAAAGACCTAATAGTCATGTTTGTTGACAATCTAATTCAAGACATGTCATTCACAACAAAATTACAGTTAGCTTCGAACTTCACACAACTCATTGAACAAGGAGTTTGTTGTGAGAAAAACTTAGTCAAACAAGGAATCCTTGCAGATCCAACACAAAAGAATACAAACAAAAATGCAACAGACAAAGCTAAGTGGTGGAACAAAAACAAAAATGTCACTAGTGATGGTGTCATTGATGTGAAGATAGTCAACTACACACAACCTAGGGTGTCACTGCAAGGCACACTTGTGGCCAACCAACAACCCACAAGGCCCACTCAACAAGCATACACCCAAAACCAACCTCCCCCTGTACAAGCGGGCGTTGTGTAAAACAGTCAACAAAAAAATCAACGCAGACCACGGTTTCAATTCTAGCAACGAGATTTCACACCATTAGGAGAGCCGATAGAATTATCTTTATGCAAGTTGATACAATCAAACACTATCACTCTCCCTAAAATTAGGGAATTTGAACAAGATGCAAACAAACCAAGATGCTATAATGTCAAAGACTTTTGCGAGTTTCATCAGGTGAAAGGGCACAAAATATCTAATTGTTTCCTTTTGAAACACACTATCCAAGATCTGATTGACACAGGGGCCATCAATGTGAAAAACACCCAAACCAAAGGCACAACTGGTCACACTATCTTCAACAATACCTTTCATGATCAAAACAAGGAAAAAGCCTCCAGGTCTGGCAGAGAGACAAAACAAGTCAACTATACATATGCCAACAGTGATAATGTTATCAATTGCCTCAATCCTTTAGATAGCCATGTGGCTACTATCATTATCAAAGACCAAGGTAACACATGTGCTGTAAAAATGCATCATGCTAGAGTCATCTTGCAAGGAGTACCATCCTCATCTACTGTATCTGCCAATCCTAAATAAAAATCAGATCCATAGCCAAGCATAGTGGATCAACTAAAGCGCACACCTGTCCAGATCTCCATGTTTGACCTATTGCACATATCTCCACAGCATAAACTAGCACTTGACCAAGCTGTTCAGAATGTAGCTGTCCCAGGGGACATAACACCTAAGAGCTCCCAAATGATGGTTAACCATATAACTGCTAACAAACATGCCACATTCATGGACCATGATGTGTCACTGCATAAACCCCTGCATAATGATCCTTTGCACTTATTGGTCCAGGTCCAAAAAAGCACTATCCGTAGGGTCCTTGTTGATGGTGGAGCTAGGTTAAACATCTGTACTTTAAAGTTAATCAAGAAACTGGGCTATTCAAAATCAAGCATTGATGTCACAAGGAGGATACATATCAGAGCTTATGATGAAGAGGAAAGGTCCTCTAAAGGTATTATCATTCTACCTATCCATATCGGTCCAGTGGTAAAAAACAGTCGCTTTCAGATCCTAGATCTTGAGTTGGGATACAACATGCTACTAGGGAGACCCTGGATACATGAAATGCAAGTCATACCTTTGACATACCATCAATGCATCGAGTTCCCACACCAGGGAGAGGAAATCATTATAGAGGGAGATTCCAATCCTTTCCAATATTGTAATGTGGTCCAAATCAGCACTGATAACCAGGTACCCTCAAACCAAGATGCCAACATCCCATCCTCTTCAGATTCAAATCCTAAGGATGTCACACAAACAATAGGAAATATAGCCATTAACCAAGACGTGAGTATTCCCTCCTCTTCAGATTCAAATCGTAAGGTTGTCACATGGAAAGCAGGAAAAATATCCATCACCGACAAAGGTTGTGGTGAGTATAGATATGAAGAGGATTTCACCATCAAGCACATGCCTCAGAGCCTGAGAACTTATGGCATGCCACAACCTATTATTATAATAGAAACTCCACAACCTGTTCTATTTAGATGTCCGCCCACAACCTTTGTCAGATGGGGAGACATAGTAGAAGAAAATCCATTTGAACAAGATATTAGTACATGGTTATACCAAGACCCACAAGGGACAATCCAACAAACCCTACCCCTGTCAAACTATGGTAATGGTTATACAATGTTACAAATATTTGGGTATGATGGTACAACCAGCCTGGGGGCAAGACAACAAGGCATAATGGAATTGTCTCTCCCGCCAACCCAGAGAAACAAGAGAGGGTTAGGCTATGGGGAACAAAGAGTCAGTCCTATAATACAAGACATCCAAGCTGATTAGGAACAAATAGCAGAGATGCACCGGGGGCACAACACAGAACATGTCTTGATAAGAAACATACTAGCATAGTTGTTTCTCGCCAAAGAGGGAACCACACAAACCCAAATAGACCTCCACATAGCAATCGATGATAACGAAGGAATTGAGACATCTAAGAAGTGTTCTATCGAGACTGACTCCCATGAGTATGAGTGGAGGTCCCTTCACGACTCTGAACCATCAATCCCATATTATTCCCCTCGATCATACACTATCATAAACCTAGAAGACTTATTTGACCAACTATCCATTGCCGAACAACCCTGCATAGATAAGCATGTCATTTATCATTCCTCCAGTGGTGCATCCACATCACAGTCTAGTTTTGTAGGAACCATATTTATAGTCCCTTTCAAACAACTAGAGTCAAACAACCATGAAAGTATCTGTCTTATACACCTAGAGCTAATAGAGTGGGATCAACAAGGACTGCCTGATTTAGATGTCTTCAAGAATGATGAGGCTATTTCTGATTTCATGGGACTTAGGGAAGGCATGCCATTAGGAGACCACAAGGAAGGCTTTGCCATTAACCTCGACAGAGTAGTATATTTTAGGGAGCAGCTCCTCTTTCTAGTCCACAAGAGAAAAAAGAACAAAAAAATGATAAAAAGCTAAAACAAGACGTATCTTCTAGCAAAAACCTCACTGAGGCACTAGAAGATGGAAAGAAGGAACTCCTCCCCTTGATAGAGGAGAAATCAACATTACTAGCAGAAGAAATAGAGGAAGTCAATTTTTGAGATGACAAGAACCCAAAGAACATATACTTGGCAAAATCACTCACCCCTAAGGAGAGAGAATAATTTATTAGCTTCTTTAAAGCAAGGATGATCAATTTTGCATGGTCCTACTTGGATATGCTAGGGTTAGATCCAGAGATAGTACTACACCATCTCCCATTGCTACCCAACACCAAACCTATCAAGAAGAAGCTGAGAAAGATGCATCCCCATGCTGCATTGCTAGTCAAGGAAGAGTTGAAAAATCTCCTAGATGCCAAGTTCATAAGACCAATACCATACTGTAGACACCCTAAAATGGACAGGCTTGCAACTTTACATTAAAACCCTAATTTTCATCTATTAATTAATGGTTTCTTAATCATTAATTAATCATCTATTTTCTTCTAAATTCACCTTTCTCA
>MU224152.1:13816-42140 GCA_018584345.1 Thuja plicata
ATGCAATGTCAACTTAAATAATATATGTTGTCATGAAAATATTCTATTAAATTCTTTCAAATCCCCGGATTTGATGAGCTAATGAAAGGTAAAACATTCTGTCAATAATATAGACCGAAGAAAGAGACAAAATATGATGGTCTCTTGAGCTGTGTTAACTTTAATGTGCCCATCCGTTGATTTTTCAAAAATTACTAATTAATTATGACGGTAGCGCTATACTTTCGACAGACAAAATGTCAGAGAAAAATCATTTACGACATTTATTGTGACAGTAATGCTATACGTTCGACAGGGAAACCTGTCGAAGAAATGCTGCACAACTGTCGCTCTTCTGATAGTTTAAGTGACACAAATAGAAATGTTTCGACAGACCATTCAACATTAAATCCATATCACTGACAGGTATATCTGTCAGAATTTGGTGCAAACTGTCGCTATTCCAACAGTACTAATGTCAAATAATTTTTTGACAGTTTGTGCCGATGGATGAACCGTAGGAAATGCCATAACGAAGCCATTGCCATGTGCAAGTTTCTGACATGATATGGTGTCGATAAACTGACGGGTATGTCTTCTGTCATAATTTCCAATGCAAAAATAGCGACGGACTCAATTGTTGAAAGTCTGACAAATGAGCGTTGGAAATCCGATAAATGGCCGTTAGAATTTGACCTCAAATGTACTAGTGCAAGATGCTCCTCCATAAAAAAACCAGGGTATGAAAATATTTTCCATGAGAAAAACTCATGAAAATATCAAAGAATAAGGGACAATAATCTCATACTCATTCTTCATCCATAAATCCTCCCCATCTGCAACCCGCACTGCCTTCCTCTTGTCAGCAACCAGGTCGTGCAAATGACTCAGATCCAACTCGCCATTAAACTCAACCTTAGGTTCATCCATCAAAGGAATCATTCGACACCTCTTACCATCCTACCTAATGATAATTACATTCTTTCTACAGTCATGAAAAACCTATGTCATACTACCAAGGTCTACCAAGTGTAACATTTAAAATGGGGTTTAACATTTAGAATGTAAAGATATAAAATGGTTGTTCATTAGAATGTAAGATTAGAATAATGATGTGGGGTAGTAATTGAATGTATTGTTATTATTATTGGATAAATTGTATTGTTGAGATAGTGGAGAAGGTAAGATTTTTCTCTTAGCCCCAAATTTCACAAAGGAAAGATCCACTTTGATCAACCATAAGAAAATGGTTAATGCAAAAAATGCATCAATCGCTCGAAAATAAGAAGGAAGAAGAAAGACTTACAATCCCGAATAATGGATGAAGAGTATATAATAGAATTGAATTTATTAAAACCTTAATTGAAGACAAGTATTAACCTCAAAATATAATAGATCTGAAAAAGCATGTTTTCTGATGTCTGTGTAAATTTTTGGGAAATTCTGCAACCGGATCTGGAACAGAAACGCGGAGATGGACAAAACCCATAAATATTTTCCTTTTTTGAGTCAGGTCGACCTTGACCTCTTTGGCAGGGCGCAATTGTACCCCAAAATTTTTGACCTTGACCTGCACTACTCCAACGGAAATTATGTTCGTGGATCCCAAAAGTTGGCCGAAAAGGGTATCCTAATTTGATCTAAAATTTGCTGTCATGTACTTGTACCTAATAAAAATGGTTTTTTTTGTTGGGGAGGGGGTTTCCTTGGTCAAACCCCAGTTTTGGAATTAACCTTAAAGTATAATTGCAATTGCATGAATAAACAAAGAAAATAAACAAATTCACCTTGCTTGTATAGAAACCCTTGTGGAGGATTCGAATCCTTGGATCCACAAGTATGTATGCACCAAATGAATGTATAATGTAGAATGTAGGATGTCTCAAAACAATTGCTTTTATATCTTCAACACCAATCTTGAATGGATCTTGGAATAAGAAGAGGCTTGCATGGATGTGGATGGAGAAATCTTCAACAAGAGGGCTCCATATAGCTTGAATCCTTCAATGGCTACCAATGGATCTCCTTGATGAATTGAATGCTTGAATATCTTTGAATTATTGAATGTTTGAGAGTAGATGCTTGCTTCAATAGATCATGCATAGAGTTGTCTTAGATGATTCATGCTTATGCTTAGTTTTTGGCTAGAGAAAATGAGAGGAGAAGGCTTCCTTATATATGAATCTAGGGCACAATCTTCTAGAGAGGCCTACATAGGAGAATTAAATTCCAATTAGACCTATACCTTTATAAGTGGACCTATATTAAATATAATTTCAAGGGTCATTTCCTTGAAGACCGAAACAGCCGACTCGAAAGCGGGAATTAAATCTTTTTGAAGCCCGACACCCATAAACCCCGGAAACATGAAATATGAACCCTAGGTCAGGGTCAAGGTTGACTCTAACCTAGGTCAGGGTTGAGCTCAACCTTGACCTAGGTCAGGTTTGAGGTTGACCTTGACCCTGAGGTCAAGAATTTCAGGTCTGCAGTTCAGGATGCCAAAAATAGGCCGGAGAGAAGTGAAAAAGGGGGCAGAACAGGGGTAAAAGCCAGATCCAATTTAGAGCCCCACTCAAGGCATTTGATAGGACCCCAAACCACTTACTCAGAGGGCTAAACCAGTGTAAAATGGAAGTGCTTCCTTTTTCTGACTATACACTTAGCCCCCACTTTAGAAAGAGTATGGACTCGATGCAAACACTTGGTAAAGGAGATCATAAAGAGAAAATAATCTTATTGAAATCAAAAGGGACAAAGGAATCCTCAAGTCCCTAGGGACTTAAGTCTTTATCAACCCTAAGATCACAATAAGAGAGACATCACCAGTCAAAGAGAAAAAGAGAGAGGGTGTGATTACCTTGCCCAATGAGAACCTATGTCTCATTGTGAATCACACAAGGAAAAAGTGTAACTGGAAAGATGGAGTTGAACCGCCTAGTGAATGTGGCTACTCACTAGTCAACCCATCAAGGTTTTATCTTGGGAATATTCTACTCCAAAAGAGCAAAGCCAAAATACAGAGAGATCTAGTCTTAAGGACACCTTCCGACCTTAAGGGATCAAAAATATATATATATTGAAACTGGAGGGATCAAGAGATCCTTGTAAATTGAAACAGGAGGGATCAAGAGATCCTTGTAAATTGAACCTGGAGGGATCAAGAGATCCTTGTAAATTGAAACTGGAGGGATCAAGAGATCCTATAAGGTAAAAATCCATGCTTTAAGGATTAGTCTCAAATTCATAAAGGGAGAGGTTTTAAGTTTTGAAAATATTTTGAGAGTGCGTGTGTGCCAAAAAGTGAGTAGAGCGTATGCCCCCACATTAAAGTCATTTATAACACTTTAACAGGAGAAATGTCTTTAATGGAAACATAAACAAGTCCAATGATTATGTTTCCACTACGAGATGCCCCCAAGCGAAGACAAATAAAGGGAAATACCACATAAACATACAGAGAACACATAAGGGATCTACCTACCGTGGGGTCAGTATGATCATAAGATTATATATATATATATATATATATATATATATATGATATGATATTATTGCAAATGAATTGACATCATTCCCCAAATAAATTAGAACTACAATCACAATGGAGGAAAGAAAACAAAAGAGTTACGAAGAAGAGTCTTTTCAGACCACAACATGGAGACCAAAAAGAATCAGTTCTATGTCGCAAATCCAAGCAGACTACACAAGGAAACCATTTATGAACAATAGCACAAGTACAATATACCATGGAATAATATATATATGAATAGAGATACATATAGAAGAATTGTACAACAGGTTTGATTCCTTTATCACCTTGCACCAGCAAAGTAACAAGGGTCATATAAAAGAATCTAACAAACATTTAGCAAATATAGTACATGAGAAGCACAGTATAAAAGGAAAACACATAAAAGGCTACCATTAAGGACAAGCCAATCAAGAACATCGCCTAATCTCCCCATCTTGGTTTATATCATTTAGGGATGGTAGGAAACTCGCAAGAGGGACTATATCCAAAACTATAGGAATAATAGCCAGTTCCAAACAAGGATCCTCTTGAGAATCGCAATGTTCGATACTAGGTGTAATGATCAGTTGTGTGGAAAGAATATGAGGTAAATCAGTATCAAGATAAATAGTCTCATATTCAAAATTAGCATCAGTAGGATCATCAAGAGTATCTTCTTCATCAAGATTAATCG
The DNA here is from genome assembly GCA_018584345.1 of Thuja plicata. Lineage (NCBI taxonomy): Eukaryota > Viridiplantae > Streptophyta > Pinopsida > Cupressales > Cupressaceae > Thuja > Thuja plicata. The sequence continues at coordinate 18,004 of MU224152.1, forward strand.
AAATAGAATCTAAGATGCGAATGGAATCATCATAATTATTCATCTTAACATCATTATTAACATTAACTTCCTCCAACTTATCAAGCATAGGCTGGTCAAAAGAAGCTAAAGAATTTTGAAGACAGAAGCACGGGCCCTAGCATGAGCTTGATGCTTCTTACAACATTCATTGGCAGATTTGTTACGTTTTGTCTTGTTTGAAATATGTTGATAACTAGGAGGAACAACAAGTGGTTCCTTCACAGGTTCTATAGGAGGATTAGTAGGATTCTTAGTAAGCTATAAAGCACCACTAGGAACTTGATTAACAAAACTAGAAGCAAAGGATAAAGGAGTTATGGAAGGCATAGGCAAAAGACCATGGTTAAGATCCATCTGAGGCATGCTTAACTCAAGAATATTGCGATGTTTATAGGCTTGATATGAGCAAAAAAGGTTATCAGGTCGAGAAGAACATGAACTAGGTAATGAAGGCCAAAAGAAGTCAATGGTAGCACAATCCCTAGGCCTAGAAGGTTGATATAAGCTATGATTAATCATCTTCACCTCTTCATCATGAATGAACTTAATACACTTATGGATAGGAGAAGAAATGGCACGCATGGCAGTCAAGCAAGGCAAACCAAGCTTAACTTGAAATTGATCATAAGTAGGGACAACAACGAAGCTAGTGTCCATAATTTTACCACAAAGTTCAACAGGTAAGGTAATAGAACCAAATGATGGATAGAGAAAACCATTACAAGTTTGAATCCACACATCAGATGTATCATAATAATCATGTTGTAAATTATTCATAAAAAGGTTTTGTTCAGTGGTGGCATTGGCTAAGGAAGTAGGATCAACAAGACAAACACATGTAGGTATCTTAGCAATCTTAGCATAAATGTAGAGGGGACCATCATGAGATTTAATGGTCTCAGAATCATCAAAGGTGATCAAGAGTTCCCTAGTTATTTTATCCTTAGGTTGTTGTGAAGGTTTAGATTGAGGTTGAATTTGAAGTTGAGGTGGGGGCGATGGATCTTGAACAATAGGTTGAGATGAAACAACACACTCCACATGGTTAACAATATGGTTGAGATTATCCATCTTTGAATCATAAACAATATCCACAGAAGATGGTTGAACAATGGCATTTGTATCATGTGAAGGCAAAGGATTTGTATATATTTGGAGATTTTGATTAGGATGAGAGATAGATTTGTTCCCACTACCATCAAAATTATCAATAGATAAAGCATTAGAATCAATTAAATCTTGAACCTTATGCTTTAGGGAATAACACTTCTCAGTATCATGGCCATTCTGACGATGATATTGACAAAAGGCTTTAGGATCAAAAGATTTGGATGCCATCGTAGTAGGGAGAGGAGGTTGAATAGGAGGAAAATTAATCATATTAGCAGTTAACAATTTACTCATAATAGAATGTAAAGATAAAGAAAGAGGAGTAAACGTACAATTTAAATGAAAAGCAATGGATGTAGAAGTGGCATTGTGGGATGCAATAACAACTTGATCAACAACTGCATTTGCTTGTTTATTGATTTTGACATAGTTGTTAGGCTTCTAAAAATTGTTGGGATTAGGAGCAACATCACTCTTATCAACTGGAACATGAGCCATTGGAGTGTTTCTCTCAAATTGACTCACTTGTAATTGATAATGATGAAGCGCTGCACAAAGTTGTTGAAAAGAGGCAAATTCAGTAAGCAGAATCTTGTCTCTAATATCCTTTTGCAAATTTGAAATAAACATGTTGAATATCAATATCAGGAACAAGATAAGAAATCTGAGCATACAAATTCTTAAATCTTCCAATAAATTCAGTCAAATTTTCCATAGTATTCTATTTACAATGCATCAAATTAGTTAAGGACACTTGCATACCAATGTTAATTTGGAACTATTGGATAAAGGTATTAAAAAGTTTTGGAAAAGAATCAATAGAATAAGGAGACAAGGAACAATACTATCGCAAGGCCTTATCATGAAAGGTTCTAGAAAACAACTTGGCTAAAATCCTATGGTCATGAGCATAGTCACTACAAAGGATTTGAAATTTTAAACATGAGCGACAGGTTCTCCCTTACCAGTGTAATTCTCAAGATGAGGCATATCGTCTTGCTGAGGGACAGGAGTACGAATAATGTCTAGGGATAAAGGACTACCCATGTCACATGTAGGACTACTAAACTTGGATTGAGTTAAGGATGCAAGTTGTTGTTGTAAAGAGGATACAATTTGAGCCAAACTAATAATTGTGGAATCATTAGAAGAAATATGAGGCATAGAAACATTAGGAACACTAGGAAAAGTGTATGAAGCAGTAGGAATGGGAGATACAACTGATGGAACACTTGGAACCATAATTGGAAGAGGATTGGAATAGGAAAAATGAACACTATGGTAAGAAGGTTGTGAGGTAGGTAAAGATATCGGTGGAACACTCACAGGAAGAGATGGAGGAGGAAGATTCGAAGCTAGAGGACTGGAAAATGTAAGAGATGTAGTCACTAAAGGAGGATTATAAGTAGGATTACTAGGTAAAGGAATCGAAGAAGGTTCCACACTAGTGACATTAGGAGTAAATCCTAAATCTTGAGCTTCTTGAGCTAAAGGTTTAACATTTGAATCCACAAGATGAGTAATAACACGCAAGAGATTAACACCTTGATCACTATCACGAAGGAATTTCTTAAGAGCCTCTATAACTTGAATAGAATCTTGATTATAGTTCTCTTGAATAAGCCAATTTCCCATTTTATCAAGTTCAGTTGACAGTTTTTGGACTTGTTCAGGAGGAACTCTTAAAGCATCATCCTCATCATGAGATGAGTGAGAAGAGTTATGCTCTGTAGAAGGATTGGAATCATGAGTAATAAAATTTTCATTCGGGATCCTAAGGAAAGGAGAGGAAGACTCGGGATCAAAGGAACCCATAAGTTTGTGACTTCTTCTAACCGGGATATTGTAGGTAGGACTAGAGGTAGTAAAGCTCATACACCAATGCAATGTAAATGAACTAAACTAAGAAAATATAAATGCAAGAACATATAAGAAGGCTAATCTAATATGCATGCAAGATCTAACATGAAGTGTAAATCTAACACCAAAAAGAAATAGTTGTCTATCACGGGTTCACCAAAATGTAACATTTAAAATGGGGTTTAACATTTAGAATGTAAAGATATAAAATGGTTGTTCATTAGAATGTAAGATTAGAATAATGACGTGGGGTAGCAATTGAATATATTGTTATTATTATTGGATAAAATTGTATTTTTGAGATAGTGGAGAAGGTAAGATTGTTCTCTTAGCCCCAAATTTCAAAAAGGAAAGATCCACTTTGATCAACCATAAGAAAATGGTTTATGCACAAATGCATCAATCGATCATAAATAAGAAGGAAGAAGAAAGCCTTCCAATCTTGAATAATGGATGAAGAGTATATAATAGAATTGAATTGATTAAAACCTTAATTGAAGACAAGTACTAACCTCAAAATATAAAAGATCTAGAAAAGCCTTTTTTCTGATGTCTGTGTCAGGTTTCAGGAAATTATGCATCTAGATCTAGAATAGAAACGCAGAGACGGACCAAACCCATAAATATTTTCCTTTTCTGAGTCAGGTTGACCTTGACCTCTTTGGCGGGGTGCAATTGTACCCCAAAATGTTCGACCTTGACCTGCACTACTCCGACGGAAATTCTATTCGCGGATCCCGAAAGTTGGCCGAAAGGGGTATTCAAATCTAATCTGAAATTTGCTATCCTGTACCTGTACCTACAAGAAAAATGGTTTTGTTTGTTGGGGAGGGGTTTGCCTTGGTCAAACCCTGGTTTTGGAATTAACCTTAAAGTATAATTGAAATTGCATAAATAAACAAAACAAATAAAAAAATTCACCTTGCTTGTATAAAAACCACTGTGGAGGATTCGAGTCCTTGGATCCACAAGTATGTATGCACCAAATGAATGTAGAATGTAGGATGTCTCAAATCATTTTATTGTAGATCTTCAACACCAATCTTGAATGGATCTTGGAATAAGAAGAGGCTTGCATGGATGTGGATGGAGAAATCTTCAACAAGAGGGCTCCATAGAGCTTGAATCCTTTAATGGCTACCAATGGATCTCCTTGATGAATTGAATGCTTGAATATCTTTGAATTCTTGAATGCTTGAGAGTAGATGCTTGCTTCAATAGATCATGCATAGAGTTGTCTTAGATGATTCGTGCTTATGCTTAGTTTTTGGTTTAAGAAAATGAGAGGAGAAGGATTCCTTATACATGAATCTAGGGCACAATCTTCTAGAGAGGCCTACATATGTGAATTAAATTACAATTAGACCTATACCCTTAGAAGTGGACCTATATTAAATATAATTTTAAGGGTCGTTGCCTCGAAGACTAAAACAACCGACTCGAAAGTGGGAATTAAATCTTTCCGAAGCCCAACATCCAAAAACCTCAGAAACATGAAATCTGGACCCTGGGTCAGGGTCAAGGTCGACTCTAACCTAGGTTAGGGTCTAGGTCGATCATGAACTAGGTTAGGGTCGAGGTTGACCTTGACCCTGAGGTCAAGAATCTCAGGTCTACAGTTCAGGATGCCAAAAATAGGTCGAAGAGAAGTGGAAAAGGGGGCAGAACAAGGGTAAAAGCCATATCCAAGTCAGAGACCCACTCAAGGCATTTTACATGACCCCAAACCACTTACTTGGAGGGATAAACTAGTCTAAAGTGGAAGTGCTTCCATTTTCTGACTATACACAAAGTAAAACATGACATGCACTCATAACCACTATATCAAATAATACTACATCCTTATAATAACCAATGCAAAAATTCACCATGCACCGTTCCCTTACTTCCACCATATGATCACCATGAAACTAACAAATCCTATAAGGATTTGGATGCCTAACCCTTCTCAAACCAAACTTTTGTGCCATATCCGTAGAAACTAAGTTTTCAGTGCTACCTCCATCCACTATCACCTTACAACACTTACCTCCAACCTTACATTTGGTCCTGTATAAACTCTTCCATTGACAAGGTTTTGCCTCCTTATTCACCAACAACCTTTAGAGCATAAGAGCTTCCCTATTTTCAGGAGCATTATCAGATTCGCCATTAGATGGTCCACCTTCTTCACTCACACAAGCAACTCTCTTGTCTTCCTTACACTGAAAAGCTCTATTTCCTTTCAAGCCACACTTAAAGAAAGTGCCTTTAAACTCTTTACCACCATTACCTTCCTTAGGTGCAACTAGTTTAGCATCTACCTTAGTTGCTTGCTTTCCCTTATCACTACCAACAACTTGCTTCTCCCTTCCTCTAGGGTTATTATATTTTTTCCTATTCAACTTGGCTTCTATCTTGAGGGCATAAGTTGATAAGATTCCTCAACTAATCCAATCTTTATCATACTCATCTCATCCTAAATATTAGACCTCAAACCATTCACATACCTAGCCACCTTCTCCTTGGAAATCTTTCTGTGACCAGATCTAATGGTTACCTTATAAAATTCTTTAGTGTAATACTTCACACTCAGATCCTTCTGCTTCAAGTTCTACAAACTTTTGAAAAACTCCAATTCCTAGTCCTCAGGTATAAATTTAGCCTTCGACTTTGCAACCATCAATATCCACTGAGTGATCTTCATTTCACCTTCTTCCTCTCTATCCTTCTAAAATTATTTCCATCACAAATTTGCATGTCCTTTCAACTTTGTCTGCGCCAACCTTTCTCTCCAAGAGACTTGGATGTCTTCTAAATCAAAGTAATATTCTAACTCACCTATCCAATCAATCGGGTCCTCTAGATTCAATGTACCTAAGAATTTAGATACTTCCAACCTATAACCAACACCTAGCCTTTCTATAGGTCTCACCAACTAGTCAGATCCATCACTCCCAAAAGATCTAGCGACATCTACATCTCCAAACCCCTCTACAACCTTCTCAAAACCATCACCAGGTCTAGGATTTTTGTGCAATCTAGCAACAACAGTCATGATCCCTTCGATGACCTCATTCCTTAAATTGGTCATTTCATTCCTAATCTCATCTCAGAGATCTTTCTTTATCCGCTCCATCAACCTAGAGTTCATTCTTGGTGGTATCCTTCTATATCTTGGGTGTAACTGCCTCCAATTGGTGATTTGATTCACCAAAGATGATACCCTAACCCTTGCAAAACCCTAGTCCTCAAGAACAACCCAACCACAACAAAAAATCATCTTCCTGACCACCTTGTGCAAATCCTTTGCTGATGTGAGTCAGATCCAATCTTTGCCACCTCACAACAACACCATAGGAACGCTAGCAGTCCAGAACCTCAAATCATAGCCACTACAAGATCCAAACCTTTGCTTTGATACCACCTGACACAATCAAGGTAGGAGAAATCCTTAAAGGAGATGTCCGACCTTGCACCCTAAGTCAACACAATGGAAAAAAACAAGAAACAACAATAACAATAGGAATTGTATCCATACAACAACTTTATTCATTAGTATCTCTTCATACATGTCGGGTTGTAAGGCCTTCCCGATTACGACCACATACAAAGAAAATCAACTCAGACCCACACTTTGATCTGCTACATCTCAGAACTATCATCCCTCTGGATGTTACTCCCTTCTAAGATGATGCCTCTACACATTACAACACATTACATTTATGTAAAGCCACCAACAAGTCAACCTTAACAAAAAATCACATATCCCAAGGCAAATGTATTAGATTAGGTCGACCTAAATCCCCAATAAATACCACATTTAATTATTTCACAAGGATCGATCCAACACCCAAGTCGTCCACACATAGATCCTTCTAGAAAATCACGTCATTCAACTCCAACGGTTGGAAACACCAATTGTAACCTCCAACAATCAACTGATTAACCCAACTGAACTAGTGTCATGAGGAACATTAGCAACCAAAAGAGAATCAACAGTATCTTATAAACCATGCCACCTCGAGAAGCATGATCATAGAATTCAACTCCACAAACAACAATGAACAAAACATTTTCATCGCTCCTGCCAAATATCTCCACGAAACAACCAATCAAAGAATCTCAAAAAAATTCCTGGAACCAGAAACTTCTTCTCAAACCCACTCACAGAATCTATCATAAGTCTAGCACCGTAACTCTAAATGAGTTGCGATCATAGGAAAATCTTCCCAATGACCCCATGAACACCATATCATGACCACACCCACAGAAGATTGACAGAAATCCATCGAGACAACAATCATCCAACCAGTAACCAAGAATAGAAAACAAACACAAAACTGGTAACAAAGGTCCACCAGTAAACAAATATTTTTGGATGATGCAAGATTACCAAGGACCCAAGATGTTCATGCACCGGTCTTTCTTTCTTTCTGAATGGTTTCATGAGAAATTATGATACCCTCCACTATTGACCTTTCATGTGTAAAACCAATTTGTTCTTCTGATATAATGGTTTTCATAAGGACCTTCTTGAGTTTGTTTGCAATAATTTTGGTAACAATTTTGTACATCGTGTTACAAAAGGAAATCAGCCTAAAGTCACTTATCGCCTGAGGGGATTTCTTCTTAGGGATTAGAGATACAAAGGTGTAGTTCAACATGTAACCTTACGAAGAAATCCCACCTTTTAGTTTGGGTTTAACCTTTATAAGCACTTGGGTCACATTTCGACTTAATACTTCGCATAATTCAAACCCAATTTTTTTGAAACCATCACCAAAGTATCATAGTTTTATGATATAGAGGAGGGGCTAAATATTATAACATATACGTAACAACTCATAAATATATTCCTTTGTTCATTATTAAGAGATTCTAACTATTCTTGATTTCATACTCCATGTGAGATTGAAGGTTAATACATTATTTTCTAACCATGGATAAATTTTCTCATGTAACTATTTAATGAATTAAATTATGACCAAATCTTCCTATTCTTAAGGACATTCCTCTAAAAAAATTCTAGAGGTAAAATTAAATGAAGTTTAGAGTCTTTGTACTATAAACAAAATCAATCCCTGAGGTGTCAAAAAATTATTTACTCTGAATCTTAAATCATAATACAACATAGGCTCCTTGCTACTCATTTTTCCATTATAGTCTTAGTTAAATTTTAATTTCCAAGATCATAAAATAACTTATCTTTTCTTTAGAATATGCATGTATTCTTATCTACTTATAAAGTAGAATTAAGTTATAATTAACCTTCTTTACTCTAAGCTAGAGTAACAATAAATCAATCAAATGATAGAATGCATTCATCAATGTATGTCGAAGTACTAAATATCCTATAAGTCTTAAGAATGTCTTTGAAAGATTACAACATGATGTTTTATAATATAAACCTAGTAATAAAAAGTTAGTTATAGACAACTTTGAATAATTTGAATATACTCTTATTAACATAAAAAAATATAACACATAATCTTTATATCACCTTTATAAGTCACACTGTTGTATAAGACCTAAGGCTTTTCACTCATAATACTTATCTTTTAATTCACTACCCACGTATATAGTATATTTATGGCAAACTATATTGTCTTAGGGGAACAAATTGACTTAGTTAATACTAGCACTTGCACCTTTTAAGGTGTGCAATGGTTAGGCCGATTGTAAAATGTATATTATAAAGTAATACTAATATAATTTCTCCACACGCATACTTTTATGCATAACATTAATCCTTGCTAGAGTCAGTCTCTTTAAACCAGAGCGATAATAATTACATCAACGTAAGAATTTTATATCAAAGGGTTTGTTCATTGACAATAAAATACTTATTTTATTTCAAAATTTATAGATTTATTTTATTTCAAAATTTATATACTTTTAATAAGTATATGAATTTATCTCTTTCATTATTAATCTTTTTCAACATTTTCTACATTATTTTTTCCTAAATTATACTAAAATAATATATTTAATTAATAAAGAAACGCTCATTGATTTCTTTGTTTGATTAAAAAGAAGCGTTGATTGATTTCAGTGTTTGATAAAATGAGAAACGTTGATTGGTTTTGGGATACATGTTTTTTTGCCTCATTGATTCTAGCTTTGAGGAAGACTTTCTCCCCTGCATACTGAGTGAGCCATAAAATTTGAGGGTATTTCAATGACAATAAAGTATTGATTCTTTCCATTCATAAAGGTTTTTAAGTTATGTTTCAGGTTCTCAATATTCGTTTGGAATTGAATTAAAAGATGGATCAATCTCCCATTCGATGTCATTCGACTCCTTCTACAAAGGGCTTTACCAACTTATTGTTTCTTGCTATCATTTTTATGATTAGGATTTTGTAGACAACTGAAGCGAATTGAACACCCTATTTCTTTAGATCTTCTTTGTAGGCATGATTCAAGAGACCAAAAATAGAATAAACTCCCACATTAAATCGATACTACCAAAATTGCAAATTCATGTTAGAAGCAATCACAACATAACAAAATCATATTCATTCAAAGGACAAATCAAATTGCTATGATTACAATCTCATTCTCATCAAAATGCCATTCAAAAATTCAAAATTTATGATCTTCAATAGCATGTAAGACAAACTTTTTTCATCTCCTGAAACGTAATTACAATATTCCCCTCCTACATCTTCACGTTAGCTTGGGCGGTTTCATCTATGTCTGCAACCATCCTACATATGGCCTCAGGAAGCAATGAAGACTTGCTGGACAATATAAATATGAGTGCAATGCTTGTTTGAATTGGTGCTAATTATATATCTTTGATCTCTAGAAGTTTAATTTATCATTTTTTCTTTATAATTAGTGATAACAAAGGGGTAGTTATTTTTCCAAATTTAAACTTGCTCTCTTAAGAGAGATTTTAGATAAGGAGGTCTTAGAAGAAGAAAAAAGGACTTAGAGGAAATGTTCTAGATCCTGAAAATAATACATATAGTAGAGATGAAATTATTCAATCAAATATTAAGAAATTTACCTTGTGATAATCATAAAAAATTAAGCAACTATAAAATAACAATATAAGTAGATCTATTTTTGTAGTAGGGTTGGAGTTTTGTCAAAAACTCCATTTATCATAATAAAAACTAATAAAATTATATTAGTAATCCATTTCTCCTTTAAAAAAATTGATTACTAATATAATTTTATTAAGGAGAGATTGATTACTAATATAATTTTATTGATTACTAATATAATTTTTGTAAGGAGAAATATTGATTAAAAATTATTCTTCAGCAAATATAGTTGCAGATATCTCCTAAAGAAAAACATTTTATGGAAACAAAATAGTCATATGACGTTTCATTATAAGTTATTAGTATTTGCCTGTTAAGCTAGATACTATTGCAATGACTTTTTCTTAACTAGTTATTAAAACAATGTATTTCAACTAATTACAATTTAGTGTTTGTATTTTTCTTTTCATCTTATTTGTTTAAATTTAAATTAAAGTTGTTAGAATGAAAAATATAATTAAAAAATATAAAAATTACTTAATTTATACAAATTTTTTTACATATTATTATATAAATTTTATATTAAATAATTTTTTTTAAAAACTATAGTAAATTTACTAAAAAAATATTATATAGATAATTAATTTAATTATAGATTTAATTATTATGCAAAATGTTGTATCACAGACACGGCATGTGAACTGGTATGCACAATGCCACCTACCCATAGAAGCTCTATGGCTCTGTTATCTTCTCGCCGAACTTCCCTTGAAATTACTCACAGAGATAAGAGCCTTGCAACACAAACTCATTGCTCAAAATCCCATTTTATCTGAAGTGGGTTTCTGTAAATTAACCGTGCTGAGAGAGGGTTTGCGATTCCTGTGGAAGGCATCACTCAGAATGAGAGTAATGCCTACCATCACTGCTCCTGTTAAATACCCTAAAACAATTTGAGCTACTTGGTGTTGAATCCTGTAAAATAATTTATGGAACACACATTTATGGAAGAGGCCTAAACAAATTCCAAACATTGATGAAAGTGGCGGTGTACCCCCGATTAAAAAACCCCCTTCCAGTACCCAACCCGCCTTGGTCGATATGAGCGTTTGAATGAATTATAATTTAGATGCTCATGTGTATAGGCCTGCAAAATGGAAAAGTATGAACATGGCACGCGAACTGTTTGACAGAATGCCACAAAAAGATGTCATCTCAAAGAATGTGATGGTTGCGTGATGTCCATGAAATACATTTATAGGTAATGCTTAGAAACTTTCATCCTAATACAATTGATAGGTGTAAAGTCGAATTCCACAACCTTTCGCACCAAAATGGAAGCTTGAAACAGGGCATGCAAAATTAGGGGAGTATAAAACAGGGCACTAGTGCTGGTTGGAAGGATATGATCAAAAGAGAGAGGGCTAAAGTCTATATAAGCTCCCAATATACTGTGATTCGCTGATTTTATTTTGTTGGTAATGCAAGTTTCCTGAGTGTTACACGGCTTCTGTGGAGAATGTTTTAGAAGCGCATTACCCTTTTGGTCTGTGAAAAAGGCACTTGCTGGTTACAGAAGGAATCACAGTGGATTTTGAAACTAGAGATAATCACTTGAAAGGCACTTGCTGGTGATTGTAGGATATGCACATTGTGGATTTTTCTTTTGGTTGAAAATGTTATAGCTCCCCAAACTTTTCCAGAAAAACTTCCCTAGCCTACTTCATGGTTTCAAGATATCTCTAAAACAGATCTCTTTGGAAGGCTTTAGAATCTTCCTGGCACCTGCCATTGCAGGTGGCAGGCGCCAACTGAGTTGGGGACGCCATGCCTGCATTAATGACACCATCCATATCCCAATACTAGTTAGCTTTCTCCAACTACTCGCATAATTTCCCATTCAATTTGGAGAGGGGTGGCTGAATCTCAATTTTATTAGGCCCCGTTTGTTTCCGTTTGTTTCGCGGAATTGGAATTGAGTCAAAACCTTAAATATTTATTAGATTTAGCATAACTATATTTCTCCCTTCATTATTCTACTATTTCTTACCTTGGTTATTAAATAATAAAAATATTAAATATATTTTAGGGTTTTTCAATGAAATACAAGGATGAAGATTTTGTTTTCTTTCTATTAATATTAGATTTAGCATACCTATGTTTCTCCCTTCATTCTACTATCTTCTTGCATTGGTTATTAAATAGTAAAAATATTAAATACATTTTAAGGTTATTCATTAAAATAAAAGAATGAAGATTTTGTTTTCTTATCTATTAATTTTGTAACAAATAAAATTATTTTTTTCCCAATTCATCATTATAAATCTAATGATAATAATGCTATTAAATAATTCATTTGATTTGTTCAAGTGTATTAATAAGTACATTACAAACATGTATTTCCTCATGAAAGGAAATTCATAATATATTCTAAAATTTTCAAACACTCAAATTATTATTGTTTTTCATTTGTAATTAATAGCATAATTAAACTAAAGTTTTTTAAAATTTTCCTACTTAACCATCAATAAATTAAATAAATATAAATAAAAAATTTAAGTTTTGACATCTTTTCGCCCTTAAGACATGCATCAACCCCAATGCATCATTGAATTCCATCACCATACCAAAAACAAGATAGACAAAATCCATACTATAGATGATCAATATTTTCACTTATCTGATTTCAATATAACTTTTCACCTTTGCAAGCATTCAAAATAAAGAAAACATGCACAATCACTAATTAAAAATTCCTACTATTTTTTTCTTATCTAGCATAGTAAGCAATTTCCATTATACTTAATGCTTTCTAGCTTTTCCTTTTTCTTTTCAAACACATAGTTGAAGTAAGCACACTTAAGATAACACAAGTACACAAATGCATTGGGGTAATTTTTTTCACAAAAGTTCTAAGTGAGTGTGTGTGAATTCCATTACTATCCTTCAATTTCACAAAGTTAGGCTACCTCTCTTCAATAATGTTCTTCTTCTTGTGATGTGTCGTCATGTCTGTTACAATCATAGGAACATAGCAAAAACATCAGTCCATGTTAGTGTAGTTATTGAAATCAAAATCAAAGATTCCTCAAAATATTTCTTCTTGTCCAAATAAGATTCCCTTATCTCAATGTTTTAATAATATAAACAATTTTGCATATTTTTCTACAGCTTAAAAATAACATTACTGCACACACATATATGTACTTATCATCCTTTGTAGTTTGACAAGTTGACCAGTTACTAGGTACTTATTACCAACGTTCTTGATATGTCCTTAGATATACACTTGCTCTATATTCAACTCATTCATGCATATCAATATCATGGACAAAGATCATCTCAATGTTTAATATTTGAGCCAAAAATGATTATTAAAGGATTTCAACTTATTCAACAATGGCTAGATTTCGCTAAATAACATCTTAATCATATAAGGGTTAACAACTAAATTATACATATGTACCTACTACATGTGATAATTAAATGTATTAATAAACGATCCATTCTTACTTGCATGTCACTTGAAAAGTTAGTAGATTCACCTTTTTCTATTTATGTGACCTAGGCCCTCATGCCCATCTTGTCACAATAATATCTCAAAAATAAATATTAACAGAATATATCATAATAAATATTTGTCCATTACTACATTAATGTGAATTAAAGAATTGTTACATGTTAGCATATGTAAAAATTTTATAATTTCAATTTACATGTGCTTAATCCAGGCATTAGCACAAGATGTGATATATAATCACACATCTATAGCTCTCCTGTCATGTATTCATCAATTGCAAATAGATAATAAAATAGATTTGATAAAGTCTTTGATTGTTATTAACCATAAGAGTGCTCTGCAAATCAAAAGACATAAAAATATAGTTGAGGTGATTTTCTGCCCAACCACGAAGCCTTACACTCACTTGGGATTCTACCTACTCATAGAATTCCCAACCTTGCAATGACTAACAACCTAAAAAAAAAGCAGGTGGTAGCTCAATGCAAGCCTAAGGTACCCACATGCAAAATTCCTAACATGAATATGTAATGCATAACAATTAGGACATGTCAGAGAATTAATATGATAATTATCAATAATTTATGTTAGGCTATGTTCGTCTCTTTCAATGAACCGCTCACTTTGGCCAAAGCATTGTAATATATAATTATGAATCCCAAAAAGAGGATCACATTCTTTGTACTCCATATTCCTTTATTGCATAATTTTTCTATACATGACTTGTTATTTCCTTTCAATGACGAGATTTCAAAAATCAATTTCATAATGTAAATATTTATGCATCTTCATTTTTCAATTTGAATATCTATCTATCTTGTTTTCTAATGTTAATTATGCTAGAGTCATAAAATATACCCATCTCATTTAATAACAATCACATAGAGGATTTATTCATCTCATGACTATCTATGCAATGCTTCTCATATCATCAAATACTCATATTACATGCATAATGCTCAATATTAATTATTCATGCAATGCACATCCACTTATCTAATATCCACAACAAAGTTCATGTTAATTTACTTAGAGCATTTCATAATATATTAAAACATATTTCAATCATAATATGAATACAAGAATAATAATGACACATTCTCCACCATCTACTTCCTTGCATATTCTATTGATGTTCAACATGAACATGATAGAGGTCATCATATCACATCACATGAATAGAAATATATGACACATATCCTAGCCACCATAAGATCATAGAAGAAATCTCAAAATAGAAGCTCACAAATTTCAATTCGAAATCACAAAATATTTGCAGAAAGTCAATATAAATTAGTGTGAACAAGAATCAAATTCAATAGATAAAGAAAAAATTAGTGGCTAGTTAATCTAAAAAAATAAACTTAAAATTTCAAAGCTATCCCTTACAACACTTCCACATTTCATGAAAACTAAAAACATAGTCAAATTGAAACACAATTCATATATACAAACTGACACACTAGCCACAATGAGGGAGTAGAAGCTACACGACACCTTGTGTCCAAGGTATGCTAAAGAAAATGACCAAATCTATGGAAAACATGTCTCAAAGACTTCATCTCTATGCAATGACATACATCATTTTTCATGTAGCATAAACCTTGACGAGTCTATCATTTTCCTTTTATAATCTCATGCAACTTAATATGCAAGATGAAAAGATGCCAACAAATTTGCTAAATCCAACGTGTTTTTTTTTCGTGCATGACATACTAAGTTATTTTCCCAAGAACCTAATACATATTTGAAATCATGATCCTTTTCTCAAATAATCTATCTCATCAATTAATTTTTTTTCCCTTGTATCACACATACTAAATGCACCCCTATAAGAATTAAAACAAGAATGACTCAAAACATTCTAATAAACAAGAATGACTCAAAATATTCTAATTCTCATATCATGCAAAAAATAGTCATTAATATTCTTTCGAATGCATCTCCTGCATATTAAAATTCACATTTTCAATCATTGTCTAAGGGTACCCACTCAAGGAAAGTTGTACAATTACATAAAGTAATATATTGCAGAACTAACCAAGAACATCTGGAGTTTACACATGATTTGCAACTTACAATCAAGTAAAGGAATCTAGTAGTCACATCCTATACACATACACACAAAGTCTTAGAAAACATTTATACAAAAAAGGTATTGCGAGGCTAAGAGTGGTTATTTCACTTTTAACAAGGATTCATGCAAGGGACACCTTACCTCCCTATCAAGTTTTATAAACAAGTAGGCCCTCTCCCTCTATACTCAAGCTGATCGACATGACTCAACTACTAACTCATAGAACTAGCACTTACATACATGCCCTAAGAACTATTAGACTTGGGGAATGCACAATCAATTGTCACAACCTAGCATAGTGAACTCAAGTCCCTAGTGCGGAACCCAGAGATCTAATACCAATTTTAAGGACCACCCTAATTTAAAATGACAAAATTCATATACTTTATTAAAATAGAAAAAATCAAGTATATATTAATGTCATGTGTTTGAAACACCAAATTAAAGACTTTGAATTACCTACAACATAAAGGTTTAGCATATATGTCATCAACAAGGATAAACATAAGGAAACTTATATCTTCACAATAGACCACATGGTTGAATACAATGAGTACATAATGTACAAAACATGAAGACCATGCTGATAGGAACACTCGACTCTTATCTCCCTTAAGCACAACTTGGGTGAGAACATTCTCAGAGCACGTTACCACCCAATAAAAAAGTAGCTACACTTTCTCAAAATTTTTCATGAGATTAAAGATACCCAACCCAACACAAGGAAAACTAAAATTTTTATATTGGAAAGAGTAATGGAATTTGTGTAGCATGATATATCCACATTCTATCAATAATTTGTAACAATATCATTGACACATAAATATGAAGATAGAGAATTAATTAATTATTAAGCATCTAAAATCATTTTTTAATCTTATTTCCATCTCAACAATCAATAATCTAGGAGGAACATGATATGAAACAATATATGATACCCAACACCTTATCAACTTTATTCATTACCAATGCTATGAACAGATAATTAAAGATATCATTGGCTAACATTCACATGATTAAGAATAGGAAGCAAAGTAAGAGGATTCATCTTTTCTATCGTAAAATTAGGACTAAATCAAACACAAATCAAAACCCAAATTGAAGTATAACCCTACCACTTAATATAATTAAACCCTATACCTAAGAGTAAACCAAAAACCAAATTGCATCCTAAGCTTAAATAAAACATTAGTCTTAAGACAAATACTAAAAGAACTTAAAACTAATTGTAACACTGAACTAAATTGAAGATTAACCATAAACCTAAACTAAATTGTACCCTAATCCTAATACTCAAACCATATTGAACCCTAACCCTAAACCATCTCGTTCCTTAATCGTTAAACCAAATTCAACGTTAACCCTTACTTTAAATGGACATTTAAACCAACTTTGATTTCTACCACTAACTCTCATTTTATACATATTCCTAAACCTAATACTAAACTATATTAAACATTAACCTTAAATTTAATTGAATTGTAACCCTAACTCTAAACAACAACCCAAATTTTAGGCCTCATCGTGAAGCTAATTCAATAGTACAACTTAAATGATTACACAAATCCTAGACATAATTGAACCCTAAGTCTAATATAAAAACATATTGAACCATAGCCCTTACACTAAATAAAATTAAACCCTAACCCTAAAGATAATTGAACATTAAACCAAATCGAACCCTAATAATAAACCAAAATAGCGCAACACTAACAAAAAAAACCCTAATGAAATCTAATAAAGCATGAAACATTATTTTAACCTCTAGCTCTAACCCTAGCCCTATTAGTAAACCGAATTTAACCTCAATCATTTAAACCTTATAAAATGTAATCCTAAACCTACAATAGATTTAATCCATACATTAAAGAAAATTGAAACCTAACACTAAACTAAATTTAACCCTAAACCTAATTATATGATAAGCCAAATTAAACCATTAATCTGAACTAAATTAAACCCAAATCCTAAACTAAATTGAACCCTGATTATAAGATAAATAAATAAAATGATAGCTAAAAAACAAATTGATTACTAATCCAAATTTAACCCTAATCCTAAGATAAATTATGCCCTAAAGCTAACAATATACCAAGTTGAACCTTGATTGTAACCCAAATTATAAACTAAAAATAACACTAAACCAAAATCAATGCTAATCGTAACAATAAAATAAATTGAATTGTAACCCTAAACATAATTGAACATTAAACCAAATCAAACCCTATCCTTAAACCAAATTCAAATCTATAATAAAGAGAACCCCAACCCTACACAAAATTTAAAGAAAAATAAATCAAATTATAATGCTAAAACAAACTAGAGCTCAAATCTTATGATTACAAGATGACCAAAAGTTCAAATCAATACTAGGCACTAAGTTAGGCGCAACTTATGCCGCCTTTGGTGCCTCAAACATGCTACATTTAAGGTTTAAAATCTCTGCCAAAATAGGCACGAGTAACACCGAATTTAGCATCCCAAACATATTGCATTGTAAGGTCAAAGTCGGCGATGAAGTCGGCATCAAGCACTGCGTCGTCAAACACGACAAACCATTGCGATGTAAGGCATTTAATATTTTCAAATCTCAAATAATTTCACTAGTTTCAAAGGAAACATTCAGTGTAGCACCCATTAATGAATTAAAAAATCAATTAAAAATTATCGCATACATTAAAGTTATTGCCATATGTCGCTTTGATTTTCTGTTATATTATTTTTCATTTTTTAGGTTGGTCATGTTGATCTTTTAATTTTTAGTTTGGTCGCCCAATTTTATTTTGTTTGCAGATACAAAGTATAGCATAGACAGTGTTTGGTTGCTCGATTTAAATTTTTGCGAGATAGAGAGTAGAGGATAGATGGATAGAAATCAAACCCCTAATTTTTCTTTAAACATGAAAACCAGGTATGTTTTTTTTTCTTTTGGCTTAATTTGAATCCATATTAAGCTATTTAGATAAAAAAATTAGTAATAGATTTGTAGAAAAGGGATGCCACCTGGTAGACAATGGTTGAGCTTCGGTTGATTTGGTTTATTTGGTGGTCTTATTTTTTCATTATTCATTCCATAACATGGTTTCAATTCTAAAGAGATATCTCATAGGCATTTAAATCCAGAAAGAGAGTCAATCAAGGTAAATCTTTCTCATTAATCTCTCATTTCTCACTACAACATTTGGGGTCAAATTTTGATGCCAATTTGCTACGACACTACCATTTGGGTGTGATTTTTGTATTTTTTTCCAAGTGCCCCCGATGTTGTTGTAATAGCAATGGTACCGTTGTAATTTCGACACCCACGTGATTATAAACAAAAAAGAGAGAAAAAGAAAGGCTCATTTCTAATTTTTGTATCGAGCTACGTGCACGTGAGAAGAGGGCCCTAACTGTGGTAGATCGAGTTGTGCACGCGAAGAGGGCCCTAACAGTGGTAGATCAAGTTGCACACGCAAAGAGGGCTCTTCTATTATTAAGCTCGAGCTCAATTTAGAAGCTTGGCATATGGAAGCCATGACTTGAGGTAGGCATTCGAGCTTTGTCTTCTCATTAACTCAATTTAATTTTGATGGCATTTGTTGATTTAATGGCACAATATGAATGTTAATACTGGCATTGTTTACATCTTTGCATTTGGAATGCTTGATGACCCGTGAGCTCTGAGAGCTAGGGCATCGTTGCTATTACCTTCAAGGCATTGTGTGAAGTGTTTGATCTCTCTTTATTTGTTTTGTTGTTGATATTCACTATGTGGTACTCACCATTTATGATCATTTCACAAGGAAATGTTTTGATGGATCGCGGGCTGCAAGCTAGGGCATCGTGCATTGTTTATGAGCTCACTATTTAATACTGGCATTGTTTACATCTTTGCATTTGGAATGCTTGATGACCCGCGAGCTTTGAGAGATAAGGGATCGTTGCTATTACCTTCAAGGCATTGTGTGAAGTGTTTGATCTCTCTTTATTTGTTTTGTTGTTGATATTCACTATGTGGTACTTCCCATTTATGATCATTTCATGAGGAAATGTCTTGATGGCTCGCAGGTTGCAAGCTAGGGCATCATGCATTGTTTATGAGCTCACCATTTAATAATAGCATTGTTTACATCTTTGCATTTGGAATGCTTGATGACCCACAAGCTTTGAGAGCTAGGGCATCGTTGCTATTACCTTCAAGGCATTGTATGAAGTGTTTGATCTCTCTTTATTTGTTTTGTTGTTGATATTCACTATGTGGTACTCCCCATTTATGATCATTTCATGAGGAAATGTCTTGATGGATCGCGGGCTGCAAGCTAGGGCATCATGCATTGTTTATGAGCTCACTATTTAATAATGGCATTGTTTACATCTTTGCATTTGGAATGCTTGATGACCCGTGAGCTTTGAGAGCTAAGGGATCGTTTCTATTACCTTCAAGGTATTGTGTGAAGTGTTTGATCTCTCTTTATTTCTTTTGTTGTTGATATTCACTATGTGGTACTCCCCCTTTATGATCATTTCGTGAGGAAATGTCTTGATGGCTCGCGGGGTGCAAGCTAGGGCATCATGCATTGTTTATGAGCTCACTGTTTAATACTAGCATTGTTTACATTTTTACATTTGGAATGCTTGATGACCCGCGAGCTTTGAGAGCTAGGGCATTGTTGCTATTACCTTCAAGTAATTGTGTGAAGTGTTTGATCTCTCTTTATTTGTTTTTATGTTGATATTCACTATGTGGTACTACCCGTTTATGATCATTTCATGAGGAAATGTCTTGATGGCTCGCGGGGTGCAAGCTAGGGCATCATGCATTGTTTATGATTCACAAACTGTCTGGTTTCAAAAAGCATAAACAATCGCCTAACTATTTCAACGAAAATAAAAATGTGACTCTACTTGGATGACATAAATAAAATAGATTATGTTGACAAAAATGATCCATGAGGTGGAACAACCATTATGCATTAAATTTAGTTGAAAGTGATAATGAAATAGAAATATCCATTTTAAATCAATATTGACAAGCATCCGTGTACAATTGTTTAAGTTTTTTTTTTAAATTTTTAAAAGAAGCACTACAACAAATAAAAAATGTAACACTAGATAGGGTACACTTGCTTCCATGATGTAACGCAAATAAAGGATATAATCTGTAAGCACAAACTTTCCACCCAATCACATTATTATTAATAAAAAATCATCTTGAAGGATATATGTCATGACTAAAACATATCATAGGAATACGCCCACTAACTAGGTGTAACTATATGAAATCAACTACATCAACAACAATTTTGGATTCTACATAGATACTATGTTACGAGGCTCTTCTAGTTTGAGTGTCGTTGTGTATAATCTCACTAATGCTAATCAGAAATTTATTTGAAACCCCTTGCTTATCCTTGTTTATACTAGGTTAGCAGCCCAAAAAGTATGCAATGGTAGAAAAAGCTTCAGCTGACACAGGTTAAATAGTGGTTCCTTAACCTTATAGTTTCACAAAAAATGTAATTGTACACACTAACTACAAAGACAAATCAAATGTTCACTGTGGATATTTGAGTTCAACCAAACATTAGTCATATAAGCTAAATCTTTCGATTAAATAGGGGAGCATCGACACACTAGATACCCAAACTGATTACAAGGATTTTAACATTCTAGAACCAACTTACAGGTTCATGTTGACTATAGCAGCTGATTGTGGGTCTATGGCAGCTTATCGTGGGAGGGAATGGGAATTCTAGATTCTCAATGCATCACTAGTTCTCCATTGCAGCAATTCAAACACCCTGTCGTATGATCTCTTCTACAAATGACCTGAACCTGGCATCCCAGATGTGACTGGTGGCGTGGATCAATGCTCTATGAATTTTGGTGTCTGGAAATGAATTTTCTATTGCTGGGGGTAGCTAAACCCTAATGATCGAACCCCTAATTTCTTATTGATGCATGCCTGTGATGGTTGGAAGGGTGGTAGCAATTGTTGATGATGTGCTGTCAATGTGCTTGCCCTACAATGGGGTTTTGATGATCTAGGTGACTGGTACGACTTCTATCACACTTGTAATATTGTATGGCGCCCTCCTAATAGTGGAATTGATCCAGATCTGTTGACCGCTCAACTAGGAAGCAGATTAAGAAATTTAATCAGTGCTGGAATGCTTGTAGTTTAAACTACTAAGGTAGATTTTTTGTCCTAACCTCTAATTGTGCATCCAAAGGGGTTATCCTCCTTGAAATCTTGTTAGTTTATCAAAATCCTAGAAATTATACGAAATTGGATGCTCCAAAAATAGACAAAATGGAGATAAACCTATCAGAATTTTGATTTCAAGGGCCTAAAAGTGGCGCCTAATAACTTGAATTTGAATTATCATATATTTCATTTTATTTATTTGTTATTATTTTTTGTTTTATTGCGATGATGTGGCATTGGGTATATTGGGGAAAGGTAAAATCACATAGGAAAAAATTGAACAAATTTCAATTTAGGAGGAAGCTTTAATATTTATTTATTTATTATTATTATTATTATTATTTCTTATTATGATGTGTGGCATTGGGGTCTATTTGGGAAAGGTCAAATTAGATGTGTTGTGAAGCCTTGCTTCCTTGAAAATTTGGTTTAAACAATCAACCCTCAAGTTTCTCTCATATTGCACGAATATCCTGGTAAGGAATGCACTCAAGGATAAAGTACCATTCAATTTCAACTACCCCCTTTTCTATAGAGAATACACATTTTTTCTTCCTTAATGTCTTTGGAAACCGTCCATCTACTTCTCTCATATCTAAGTTGATGACATATGGTTCTTAGTTATGTTACTAACAATCTAACCTTATCCTTGATTGCCACTAGCAAGTAATCTTTTTCATTATGTTCCCATGTGGGATTGAACTCTTTAACATAATGAGTTTTTTCCTGACCAATTTGCTTTCTCCACATGGATGCCCTGAATTTTTCTAACACGTCTTTTTATCTCTTCATGAGCATTGGGAAATTATTGAAATTTAATGTTTCATTTTCTCATCCACTTGTTGTTTTGCTTCATCAATGTATTTTTTCTACGATCTAGCTTCTCCTCGACAACCATTTTTGACCAATTATGAAATCTGAAATTAAGTTGCCTTGATATGGAATCACTATGTTTGGATCCATATTTTGTGGTGATGCTAAAAATTAATCATCATATCATGCTTAAAAACACTACCTTAGAGATCTTATGACAGAAATAAATAAAGCATAACATCATCATAAGATAGCATCAAAGAGACACAAATCAGCAACATAAGAGCATCATATAGTACAGGATTTACATGGAGAAAACCTTGCGGAGAAAAATCCACCAAGAAGAAAGGCCAAGTATGTATTATCATTTAAATAAATGAGATTTCAATACATTCACTTCCATTCTCTTCTTTGCCTCCAACATGACAACATCTATGTACTTGTGAACAACCTCTGTATTTCTCAACATGTCCTTGTTCTTGCACAGTAATTCTACATTCAATTGACAACAAATTGGAAGAAATCACTAAATAGAAGACAAAAAAAGGTTGATCCATTTTATGTGTGGTGGTAGAGGGATTTGTAGGGTCTTTAAGAGTCCAAATCAATTTATTGGAAGCCATAAAGCTCATAAAGCATGGTAAAAACATAAAGCTCATAAAGCATGGTAAAAGAGGGCCCTAACTATGGTAAAATGAGAAAGTTGACACTTTGCACCACTCTTCTGTTGTGAAGCTCAAGCTCAATTTGGAAGCTTGGAGCCTTGTGAAGTTATGTATGATTATTTCCTCAGTTTGTGTTTGATTAGAGTTAATGTGAATGTGGAATAAATACATAAAATGATGCAAGATTCACAATATTTGGCATAAATAGATAAATACAGAATATATGAATCTATAATAGAAGTATTGATCTAGAAATGAATGATGTTTTGGGATTAAATTGGTGTGTTTGTATACTTTCTCCATTTAAAACTAACCTATGACTTCAAAGGAGGAATTATGAAATATAGTTGTAGGTAGTTATCTCTTCTATAATGATGGAGGAGTCAAAGGTAATGATCAATGAGGTTTATGCTATTAGATCATACATTAATACACTTACTGTTTTAAATTTGAGCTTGGGCCTCATGCAATGTTATTTTTGTCATTGCATGCTTGCTGCTGTTGTGCACCATATATTGTTTTATACACTGTTTATTTCATTGAGACCGTGAGCTTGGCATTTGTAATGTATTTGCTGTTATTGGATCAATGTATTTTGCCCACTCTTTAACATGCACAAAGCATTCATATAGCAATGTATATGTACATATTCACTAGATAAGACTATCTTGCAACTTAACTATCACTATATTGAACTGTTTATAATCAGATATAATCGTGTGACAAAATGGAAAACATGAGGCATAGAACTTATTTCTAGTTCTTTATTTGTGCATTTAATTTGCAAGTTGAAACTTAGCATAAACAACAGTAAGACTGATAAACAGGCGTAGGAGTGGTATGATAATCATGCATACATATATATACATAATTATGTGTACATTTATATAATCATGCATATATA
>MU224152.1:42361-54248 GCA_018584345.1 Thuja plicata
TCATTTGGAGTCCTTGGAAGAACAGTGCTCCAGATTATTTAATGCGCGTGATGAATATGACATCAAACATGATACTCTCTACCTTCTGAACATAATATTGTTGGCTCGCATGTACACGATGGGGTGATCTATAAAGTAGTATTTTCTACTCTCTTTGAAGTTACCGGCCGGTTAGAATGGGGCTTGGAGGTGGTTAAGCATGTGGTTGTTTTCGACAGTTCGGAAAAATTTGCACAGGGTATTCAGACCATCAATCCAAATATTATCTCTGGCAGGCTTGGCTCAATTTTTGATAATAGAGCTGACTTTGAAAATAAAATGGTGGAGGCGTGGGATGTGTTCAAGCTATCTTGCGCTAATGATGAATATGCTACTTTGATTATCTTCCATGGTCAGAATGAATATTTTTTCACTTTTGATGATAGGAATGTTATGATGGACTACTTCTTTGGAGTTGGCATTTTTGTCAACAAACTAGGTCATCTTTAGATCAAACGTAGACATGAAACTTAACTGTTTAACATAATTCCTGGAATACTCTTATTTGTAAATGTTTTTGTTGATACATACTCAAGGTCTAGATATCTATATGTTCATCATCATTACAAAAACTTATCTAGCTCAATAAGTTTATATCCTTATGCATTATGTTATTGTGATTTTGCCTCTTTTTTTTGACACAATGAATGGTTATATCTCTCTCTTCAAGGGTGAGTTATTCATTGCTACCATGTCATGTTGTATTTAGTTGTATGTAGCTCTAATTGTTTATTGTCTACTATGCAATATTTAGCATATGTATCATGTGACTTATGTAAATTTGATTATGATTGACCTTCATAACATTGAATAGGCCACTCTAAACCAAAATATTGGCCTGCTCAATTTTTTCAAATACATTAGGAACCATAGTGACAAGTAAGCCTGCAAGTGTAATAGAAGCCACCCCTGTTCCTAGAACTTTGAACCACCTACTCTGTAATCTACATATTTAATCATAGACATTGCTGAAATTACAATCATAAAGACTGTTTTTCTCCATCTTGTTATTGGTGCATATTCTACGCAGCTGCACATGCATTCTCAATTCAGAGTGGGAAAATATTATTTTGGATGCAAGGGAGAGAAGACAAACACATAAAGAACATGCACATAAACACGACAACTGAGAAATATAAATGTAGATATCACAATGGTTGAGAAACATAAATCTAGATATCATGGTCACAATTGTTCGGAGACACAACATAATTGAATGGTATACCCAGACGATGCACCACAACCACTACTCCTCCAGTTCCAAGTCGATACTGCGGGATCTAAAACCATAGATAAGGTATAAATTTAGAGAGAAGAGGAGGGCCGTAACGACCAAAATAATACAGGGTCCCTATATTATTTTGGTCATTATGGTCCTCGATCCTCCTCTGCTCTCTAAATTTATTCCTTATCTATGGTTTTTGGATCCTACAGTGTCAAATTGGAATTGGAGGAGTAGTGGTTGTGTTGCATCATTTGGGTATACCACTCAATAATGTTGTGTCTCCAAAAAATTGTGACCATGATGCCTACATTTATGTTTCTCAACTGTTGTGTCCTAGGACCCCTTATGACCCTTTATGACCCTTTACGATCCCTAAGAATACATCTTAGAGGTCTTAAAGTGTCGTAAAGGGTCATAAGAGGCTCCTAGGAGGGGCCAGACGAGCTTCCACCTTCACGTGGTTGGCCCTGTTAAGTAGAGACTGTTAAACTATTCTCAAAACAAAGAGAAGGTCAATATTTTAAGGTCTCACTCCATGCATGACAAATTTATATATATATTTTTAAATATAGCATACTGTCACAATTGCAACGGTAGTCAGAGAATGACTGACACCAAAGCACTACATGCAACGTCCAGATGTTTAAATAATCTAATAGCTGGACGTCGCATGTACAACATGTCCGTCACATACCCATCGTAATTATGACACTAATAATGTGTAACGATGACATATTAACCATTGTAGTCGGTGCATATTGTGATGGTTAATACTATTGCAATAACGGTGAACATACCAGTCGTTGGTGATTCTGACACCAAAACTACAACACCGGCCTGTGTCACTTGGTTGACGGGGTAGTGTCAGAATTTTTTACGTATAGCCATTGAAAAAAGGACTCAAATGTACCAATGTCTTTTAAATCATCGATTTCTATTAATTTCTTGATTGGTGGCTTGCTTTAATACCACAAACTGGATGAAAACTTTCATACCTGGTAGTGTGTACTTCATTTTCCTTAAAATATTGGACAAAATTAATTTCCCCTAGGTCGCGTCAAATGGTCGAGAAATAGAGGGAAGGGAGAAGAATCTAACGACAATGAGGTAATACATTGTCAATTTATGAATTGTAAATATTTCCATTGTTTCTTTGGTCTTTAGTTTGTTTTTTAATTTCTAAATTTAAAAGAAGAAATTTATTTATTATACACACACATAGGTACATGAGACTGACAAAGAAAAAGAGACATTGGATTCCATATTGGGGGAAGGGGTAGTGAACAAATTGGATGGGGTCGACTTAGCAATGTTTATCAGATACATAGAAAAATGATCTAGCAAAGACCCTGAAATATTGCAACCAAATCAAGCATGTCAAAGGGAATCAATTGATTTCCTGACCACTCCTTGATTGAGCATAAGATCCAAGAGGAATTCTATAACACTAAACTCTAAGAGTGTGGAATAGGGAATGAAGACTTCCAATGTCTCAGCCACTCCTGGGACACAAACTTCTTCCAACACGCCATGCTTTTCATCTTGCATTGGTAGCTACAATACCAACATAGAATATGATGTGGTTTTAGGGGAAGTCTGAATGGTAGATGCTGGATTTTTTTTTGAATAGGTTGAAGGAAGAATGGCTCAATGATTCAAAGACCATCTACATTTGCCTTTCTCAAAGATACCCACACACTTGCAAATGGTATTTATCGAGGACATGGAGACTGAATTTGGCATAGGTTGGTCTATAAAGAATATAAAGCTATGGACGTCTAAAAAATTCAAGCGATTTAGGTACAACCAAACAAAGAAGATTAAAAACTCCCTCTCGAGCTAAGGGTCAAAAAATGACCAGTTGATGGAAGTGTGAAAGTATTGAAAGAGCTTGTAAAAGTATATGAGAAGTCTGGGGAAAGGAGGAAGTTGGGTGAGGAGAGTATGTAGGTATTTTAATTTTCTCATAAGATTATACCAAATTTATTAAACGACTCTTAAATATTATTTGTGCAAAGTTAAATTGAATTAGTATATGTTTTAGGACAAGGCCTTTAAGGCTAGGCTTGTCAAACTTCGTGTCATGCATCACAGTGGCTAGAAAGGTTTACAGGCCTTGATTTGTATAAGTATAAGTATATTTAATATGTTAAATGATATTTTTTTATTTCCTAGGAAAATTAAATTATTGCATATTAGTTAGTTTAACTAGTCCATGTGCCATGTTTTAATAGGAGGATAAATATGGCCGACATCGAACGTAATTGAAAAGGAAATGTTAGAAAGAAAAAAGTGGACCGATTATGTAATCTGGATGGAGAACGAGCTATCAATAGTTGAATTTCAATAGTTTTGTTGGATATTGTTGTGTTAATATGTTAATTTACATTTCTTATGTTGATTTGTTTATTGATGCGTAGGATGAGTTCTAAAGTTCTTCTTTGTTGGTCCTAGTTATAAATATTGTTTTCCTTAAAGGGAAATGCGTGACTTTCATGCCTTATTTTCATTGCATATTTTAATTAAGGACCATGGTCTTTCAATATATCTTAATTGTCCTCATTTAAGTTATGAGTTGTATCATTTGAGTAATTAGCTCCATGTTGATTTGATTTATCTTCTTTTCTTTCAAACATGGTATTCAAGGAGTACTTCCTTGGTATCTCAAGGAATGCTTCCTTAAATTCATGTTGTCATTCTACTAAGTGATCCAAATGCATATTTTTCATCCTTACTCACAATGCTTCAATTATTTTAACATGTAAGAATGTTTTGATGCATCTTGGTAGGAATCCTATAGATTTAACACATCCTTTTAAAACTCATTTTGCACTGAAGTCAAGTCATCATGGATTTCTAATGTGTATTCCATGAAATCACCCATGTCATACTTTGCAACCTTGTATTATTCTGTTTGATGTCTCAAGTGCTCAATTTACTTCTTACACCCTTCCATTTATGATGCATAGGACTTATTAGGAGGACGAGAACACAATAAAAAACTAAAAAAGTCTCAAAGGTGACTCCTCAAATGTGCTTCTTTGACTGATCCCATTAGACATCCTAACAAAGGATCTTACAGCCAACCCTTTATCTGACATGAAATTATTCTCTCCAAAATCTTATTGTTGTCTTAAGGACTTCCTTGTATCTCCGTAAACCTAATCAAAGACCCTGCAAGGCCACTTGACAATTTTTATTCACACTTCCGTCATACATGGCTACTAGGCCTACAAATCCTATCTCACTGGATTTTGGGCTTTAGTTCTTCAAAACATATCCTTATGCACAAAAAATGACAAATTGGAATACCCTTTTAAGATTTACATGATATATCTAAATAATCCCATATGTTGTTTTGGGACACCAAAGGAAAAATAGGTTTGCAACCAGTTTTGGGGGCACAATTAGCTCTATTTTCCATAGCAAGTTCTTGAAAAACCTTGAAAATTCCTTGACCAATAAAACAAATAGATGAAATTAAACATCAAATAAATATTTCACAGGTTTAAGGTGCCTCAACCCCTACAATTTATCTCAGACTTCAAATTTGCATTCACATTCATACAAACAAGCTTGCCACATAACAAATGTCAGGCCTAGTGCTTCCATTTTCTCTCTCCTAACTCCACCGCTTGATTTCCAACAAGATTCATATTCAAAGGGACCCTAAGAACTACCATTCCACCAAGATTTAAATTTTTCCTATGGTGGAATGAAGTCTTACAAGAATTTTAATGTTCAAACCGTAGTTGATGTCGAGGGTTTCAGACCCACCTTGAGAAAAATGGAAATAACTCCTTCAAATTTTAATAAAAAAGTTCAAACCAATTTCATATCAAACTATATTCTCCCCTCTTTCCATTAGTGTGAGTTATAGTGCGTTAAAGCATAGTATGGGTTCATACAATTCTTTGAAACATGAGAAAAATAGATATAAAGTAGGGAAACAGAGCAAAATTTGTATTCAAATTCTTCAAATATCAACAACCCGTGCTTTGACTAGAAGAGGAGTTATAAAAATCAATTGGACCATCCACAATTTTTCTTAACTTATTTTTGAATGGGTGACTGTTGAGATTTGAAAATTGCACTTTTCCACTAGAAAGTTGCAAAAGTTGTTAATGCAACTTTTTACAAATTTTTACCCTACTTAACAAACTATATCAAAACTTGATGTCTATCCCTAATACATGTGAAAAATGATAATATGAGTCCAATTACATCGTTTAAACTCATTTTGAACACACTTTGATTGGTTTGACCATGTTTAACCCAATCAGGACATTATAGGTCTACATGAGTTAAATGACATCAATTGCCTTACAAAGAGATTTGAACTAATTTTAAATCGTCTATATGACCTAATGAGACCTTGAAAAAACACTAAAATAATGAAAATTATATAAATATTTCATGATGCATCCAAATGAGTAGGTGTTCCCGCACCAATTTCTCGTGGCATTTTAAGGATGTTTGATTCATTTGCTTGTGTTCTATCGACCCTAGTTGTATCACTAGCCACTAGATCATATCATTTGCATCAATTATCATTTCTTCCATGGCTTCATTAAATCTTAGGAGTGTAGTATGACATGCAAATTCTTGATCAACAACATGTTAGGTACATGCTAGGAAAAGTATGAGGTGCCTTTGTGGTTCCATAGATCTTCCTATATGCTAACAACTCATATACAGAGAAATATTTTAGGTTCTTCAAGATTCTGATCATGTCTTCAGACAGTCTGGGGAACCTTTTCTCAGATAATATCTCATGGAAGGGAACAAAGCATTGGTCACAAGTGTGGTCATATTTGGATGCATATTTGTGCTCCCATCGGTCCTAGTAATAAACCTGGACAAAATGACATGGGATGCTCCATGTCCAATTCACCCTAAAGGATTTATTATCTATAAAAAATATAACACAAGTAGGACGTGGTATATAAATTTGGATTTGTGTCCACTGGACTGGACTTGACTCTTGTTATTTCATTGCACAAAGTGAGTGACAAAACAAATACCTAGTTTAAAATTGGCCCTTCTTTGAGAAAAATGTGTACCCATGACACTTAGGATTCTTGAAAATGAGAAGCATCCTTCTCCCCATACAACCTCTTAATTATGGCCACTATGTTTTTTAATGAACCCATGAGGCTGATAGAAGGGTACCATTTAGTTTTCCTAGAAGTTAATGTTTATTTGAATTATTTTTAAACTAAGCTCCATTAGATATTGGTCTTATACATTTTTGTTTGGGGGTTGTAGTGATGTAGTGGTGGTAGTGAAATATATGGCTTAAAATAATTATATCACATCAATTACATGTGATTGAGGATTTATGATGACCAAGGAGTGATAGATCAAGAAGAGGACAAAGCTAGATTTTTAGTTTTCAAAAGGTTAGAAAATGTGTAAATGAGTAGTATGTTGGGGATTATTCTAGTAGAAATGATAAAAACACCGACTGATAAGGCTTAGACAACCTTCTTCACTTTGAATTACATAGGACTCAGGATGGTGCTCCTTATTCTAAGTCTGCACATATGATAAATTCATTCTAATGGCCACCTATAGACCTTCAAATGTGGGTAATTCTCATATTTTACGTAGATGGGGATTTTATTTCATCACTTGATCAAGTAATCCCATTTTCTTTAACAAACAATAAGAACACATAAATTATATATCTCCTTCTTAGAATAATGGAGGACTGCTATACAAATACTTTTAAATGCATCCTTCACATTTTTCTAAGGATCGTGGAGATACAAGACACAAATAAATTAAAAAGAAAATCAAAGAACAAAAAGGAACAATAGATTTGATTAATTTTATTTTAAATCCGAATACCCTCCAGGGCTCTCAATAGTCTACCCAATCTTGAGCTACAGAGTAAAAGTAAAGCCATGACATATATCCTATGAATAGATGAGACTTAACCAATGATTATTGAATATATTAATGCTTAAATTAACAATCCCACTCATGTTATCATAAATTTATTCTTCAAAAATCTATTTCATATAGTAAAAAGCATTATTATCTACATAAAGAAATTTAACTCTCCTTGAGAGAGACCCATGAACAAATAACACACCCAAAAGAAAATTGTAGAGACAAAGACAACCATCTTTAATGTATTGAATTCATATGATTTAAAGTATACAAAGCTGGAGACAACTTTGACATTATAATTTATAATTGCACAAACTCGTTAACACTTCTCATGAGATTACACTATCTCAGAAGTACATTCACCTTCAACAACCTGAAACTAAACACTATCATAGTTACAAGCTAAAGAGAATTTTCACAACCTGGACCCCCTTTTTCTATGGGCTTGGAATTCCTTTTATATTTAAGGAATGCAAAAAGCTTTTAGGCCACTAAAAAATATTGCATTCTACCAGCATTCATTTGTTATAGATGATAATATACTAACAGAGTTTGTTACCACTAGTCTCGTCCTGAAGTAAAACCACTTGGACGGTATACAAAGAAGCTATGATGACAATGTCAATGCTTTCAATGAACCAACCAGGAAATAAATTCATGCCAATATCGACCATGGGTCATTATTGAAGTTTAAAATTCTATAATGCAAGATTATTACTAGCTTCCCCCTTAGGGAACAACTTCAAGACCTCTTCCCATGGAGAAATTGGCGACTCCATCGTCCCAGCTTTTGCGCCAAATTTTTTTGACCCTACTCCTACAACCTCTGCCCTATCAGTATTAGTTTGATAAATCCCTCTAACCACCCTTGTAATTTAATAAATCCCTATAAAAAAAGTGAAACATCAACCCATGATCCTTATATACTTCTTGCAACACAGTTTTCCCCAGTCTCAACCTCAAGCAATAAACAATGTCACTTAAGATAATTCTCACTATTAGCATCACGAACACACAAAAAATGGGCATCCAAAAAAAGGGAATAGATATAGAGAATGCACATAATATTATCCGCGGTCATCTATAAATAAAATTCCTATAGGTTTCAAATCGACTACCACAACTTGTTGATTTAAGCAATCTCTTTACTGAAGTTCACAGCTGTGAAATCTTTTCAAGCTGACATTGTTTGTTATCACAACATCTCATAAAATGAATGGTGACAAGGCATAATGGTTCTTTGATGTGCATCATATTTCAAGAGTAAATGCAACAACCTTCAAATGTCACTTCTAATATAAAACCCATCCATCGCCACTCTGCAATCACAAAAATATAGTAAAAATTCTTGAATTGTATAGCATGGAGATCCTAGCTTACATGGTAGTACACATGGAAACTGATCATTGGATCAACCTATATTTGACCACATACCACTCAAAATGGTTTAAATTGTACACACTCCCTTCAAAATTTACTCGGGCACATCATGTCACCACCTCACACATCCACGAGCCAAACAAATTGTCTTCAAAAATTGTCATGAACCTGTTACTAACTCATCATGAGTTACCTTTTCTTCATTGCATCCTCATGAACCATTCACCTTAACTATAGTTTTTAACCCTTAAAATGCATCCATCATGTTGGAATGACTAATGGAAAGTTGGGACTGAGAGGGGAGAGGTGAATTAGTACCAATAAGACTTTTAACCACAATTACTGATTATACCATATACTGTTGCATGTTGATTGTCGAGTTCATAACTTTGAAAAATAAAAGTAATGTAATGCATATAAAACCATAACATCAAAACATTAAACAATTTAACTCTTAACTCCATGATTTTGGTAACGTATAAATCCTTGGTTAGAGGATAAAAAATGCAACGGGGATGACACCCACAACCTTCACTAACAACAGTATAAAGGGTGCTTGGTTAGAGCTACAAATTTTATCTAGTTTTGATAGATTACCTGGTTAAGAGTATATATAAGACTTGTTAGGTCTACCTATTTAAAGGAGTTTTACAAATTCTACACTTAGAGATGTACCCTATTAAAGGATTTAAAAATATAAGATCGGTTAAGATCTACCCACTATTGGGATTTAAAGTTCTCAATACAATAGTATCAATAAATTAACAATGTCTGTAAAAATGCATCAAATGTAAATGTTGTTCAGACTCTATGTCTTCTAATATGTGCTACCTCAATTCCCAAATTGTAACACTATTTTGTTATTCTTTGTTGTAGCTGAATTTATGCTCGGTGCTCTCTGCTATGCTCTTTGTTCTTCAATAATTCCTTTAACAACAATAACAATTCTCTATTCTTCTTCTTTGTATATCCTTTGGTAGCTCTTCTTGTCACATTACATATAAAATTCATCCAAGATATAGATGAGTTTTGCCTCTTAATCTTATGCGTTAGGTACGCTGTAAATTTCTCTTGTCCATTATATCTTCTTTCCAGCTCGATGACCATGTCACTTTTACCTCAGTAATTGTTGTTTTTCTTGGAAATGACAAACTTTCATTTTGTCGTTTAATATCTGCCTTAGATCTTTACTCTGATTTATTCAAATCGTTGATCATGTAACAAACTATTTTAAATACTTGTATACATGTAATTAATGCTATGACAATAATTAAATATGATATGATTGTATTTTTTGATTAACTGTATAACTCGGTTAAATAAATCCATAATACTCGATTAAGTGTTCTTCATCACTCGGTGTAATATCAACTTGGTGTACTACATGCGCTCGATGTAGTGTGTCAATTGGCAACTATAGACGCTTGGTACTCTGTCAACTTTGTGCTTTACCGAATAGCTCGGTGTGCATTACCGACTTGATTATCCTTGCCTTTCTCCATTTACCGATTGATTCTCCTTGACTCTATGACTTTGTCTAAACAAATGACAACAAAATATCTTATAGAGAAAACAATCTCCCCCTTTGGCATTAGTTGGGAATTTTTGACAAAAAATCCAAAGTCATCAATATTAGTAACTCGTCCTCGGATGTTACTCTCTATACATATCCTTTTTTAAATTTTTCACATATGCACTTTTTTCTATTTTATGAATAAGTAATATATCTATCCTCCTTTATCTCCATTTATCGACTAAGATGTCTATCCCCCCTTTTTGACAAAAAGTGCCAAAAAGTAAAACTCATTAACCAAAAAGATATTTATACCTCTGTTGTATTCTTGAAAGTACAGTCTCCCATGTATCTCAAAGATTCTGAAGTATAACAATGTATTTTGTAATATCTACAGATAAGCCAACTATGGTGTCCAATGAACTTATATCTGGGAAAATTGCTAGTTATTTGGCTTTCTTCAAGTGTATCTCCATTGATTGGATGTGGGGAATCAATATTACTTGCAATTCAAGCAGTTCCAATCTCAGTCTGTCCTCCTTGTGTCTCAATGATATTTGAATTCCCATGAGTTCTTGTATCTTTGAGTAGTAGGTCTTGAATGCTCTCGACTCGGTAGTGATGACATTATTTTTCCATTAGTATACTCAGAGAAAAAACATAGTCAGAAAGCATTACCGGTAGACAACAAGCATCACCGGTGAACCACAAGTAGTACCGGTGAAATGAAAGCATACCCGATAGGACAAAGAATTTTGAGAAAAATGCTAAGTATAAATGTGACAAGCATCACCGGTGAACACAAGCATTACCGACGACATAGTTTCCAGAATCAACCCGACAGGAACAGACAAGCATACCCGACGACATGTTTAGAGAAAGGAACACCGATGACCAAGAACACCGACCGTCAGAACTGACAGTAAGAAAAGCCACAAATTGTGGATCTGATTTATACACGGTGGATAAGACAAAGTTATTCTATTTTGTAGAATTGTTTTTTTCTTTTTATGGTCATGAAAGCTTTATGTAAATGTTTTAAAGCATCCTAATGGATCTAAATCATATCTACTACAAATCAAGATCAAGTTGTATATCTTGAATCTAGAGTTAATGTGTGAATGCATGAATCAAGAATTGAACCTAAGCTAGTATAAATAGATGCTCATACTCAATTGTGAGTACATGAATTCTTCATAATTGATAGCTGTGAAGAGCATCTAAGGAGTAGAAGGCAGAATTCATGCAAAGAGAAGAAATATAATACATCAGTTAACAAGAACACACAGAGGCTACCGATGAGCAGATAAAGGTAATACTCAATCATGGAAGGATGATTAATAGTATTTTTGGAGCTTTATAGGATCTGTTATCAGCAATTGAAGATTGCATTTATCATCAGATCAAATAATTATGTAGTTGCATTCTAACAAGTGCATCACATCTAAAATCCTTTTGTAGAAGGTGGACTTAACCATCCTTTGTAAATCTCTTAACAGAGTGCACACTTAACAGTGTTGTTGAAAGCTTCAAATGAAGTAGATCTTAACAGGTCTCTACTGTAATACTCCTAACAGGGTAGGTCATCAGATGTGACCAAAATTATAAGCCTTAACTAGCTCTTCTTATCTGTAGATAGTGAAGTTTGTGGGTAACAATCCCCACCACAGTTTTTACTTCCTTAACAAGAGTTTTCTGTGATACGATATCTTGTGTTATGTGTTATCAAATTTCATGTATGTTTCTTTTACTATTACACATCAAATGGAATGTATGATATGATTTCATATGCATAAAGAAAGATGAATAGATAGATAAGTTATTTTACAAAC
>MU224152.1:55087-82450 GCA_018584345.1 Thuja plicata
AAAACCAGGCCACACCTCAAACATTTGTAGAAGCAAAATGAAAGGTATTTCTCAAGCACAATCTACTTTTATTGGTAATTATTATAAATGTCAAAAGAAAGGACACAAGGCACATGAGTGCAGATCCCAAGTGATAAATCCAAAGAGAAAAACCTACATGGACAAATACTATCCTACATGCAAGATGAATGAGCATACACACAAGGAATGCTGGAAGAGGAACAACAAGACATGGACTCAGAAAGAGACTGATAAAAGCTACAAACCAACCAAAGAGGGCAACTCATATGTTTGGCACTATAACACATGGGTAAATTGCACATCATGTGGAAGGTATGGTCATATTGCTGGCAACTATATGAGAAAATGGACCAGAAGATCGAGAGGATGGTCCAATCAAGGTATGGCATGTTTACACTGTCATAAAGTTGGACATGTGATAAAAGATTGCAAAGACCGATTGACAGACACAAATACTCATCCCAATGGAAATACCATTGATGACATCAAAAGAATGAGAAACAAGATGTGGGTAAAATCCATAAACACTGAAGGTGCTTGTACAAGCAATGCAAATAATGACACCCCATCCACTGGATGCGGTGACATCACTACATCTAACTAGATTGCACAAGTAAGTATGTAACTGCATTATAACAAGTTCTATTATGCATCAGTTCCATTATACATAGTTCATATTGTTATATAGGCATGAATAAAGATGCAATATACTGTTACTTGATAATCTACTATAAAGCAACCATCAGTTATTGGGCACAATCTGCATCGGTGAACACACACAGAAAAGACATGCAATACTTATCAGAATGTATCGGTCATTACACAAGTTGTTTGTAACCTGATGCGCATCGGTATACACTAAATCTACAAAAGATGTTGTCACAATATCACTGACGATCATCGGTGAAGTCTCCAACACCACTAAGCTACCTCGATGCTTTGCAAAAACACCAGAGGAGTTATGAATGTATTTACCGACGGAGGCAGTCTTCATAAACTTACAAAGTTGGTAAGCATTAATGACAACTTAGGGCACCAAAAAGGTATAAAAACCTGACGGGTAAGCTCATTTTTGCACCCGTGATTTTCGAGCAAAGAAGAGCGATTTCAAGAAGTTTGAGAAGTGACCCAACAGAAGTCATTCACTGAGCATACATATTCGAAGGAGATCACATACATTCAGTAAGTTCATTCACTCACCGATAAGCACTATTTTGATTTACGGAAAAGCCCTAAAATCTAAAAAATGATGGCATCAACATCTAGGGTAGAGAAACTTAAGGACGACAACAAGAAACCATTTAACCTTGTTAAAAGAGGGGCATGTGCTGATCCAAATTACAAGTTACATCCTGAGATTGCCTCTCAACCAGACGATTCTGGAGCATTCTCCTGAACTCCAGCTAGGGTTTTATTGGTCAAGGACGTTAGGTCCTATATACACTGCAAGATCTCAGAGATAGGAGATCTAGATCTAGATAATGCCTATAAGGCACTTTGTGATGATGGTGGCAAGCTAAAAGAAGAACATAAACACTGAGAAGTGAAAGGTCTGACAAATGCACTTCATTTCCCAAAGGTTTTTAAGACATAGTGGATTAAGATTGTTCTAAGCAGAGTACATCATAACGCTTTGTGGTTGAACAAACCAAAGGCTGTAACAAAAGATGTTATACATGTAGTAACAGGCTATCCAACAACTGACAAACCTCAGGCTCACAAACATCCTTCTCTTATAGAAGTGGAAAAGTTGACCGATGCTAAATCTGACAAGAGGGCACTGAAGGTAAACACTATCACCGACGCAGAGCTAAAATTTGGTGCTTGCATAGTTTGATACAAGATATTTCAAGCTAGCATAATGAACATCATCTTTGGCAGCACAAAAATGAGCACAACCCACAAAATCATCAAACAGGGGAAGAAGATGGATCTAGCAGAGATCCTACTGCATCAATTTGAGGAGAACATGTACACCATAAGGTCTTCACGGACAAACACATGTAAGTTTGGTTCCCTCATATTATGTATATTCTTCTACTTTGAAGAGTACTTTCCTTCAATTGGAAAAGTAACATGGGACACCTGCAGAGCCATTACCATGCAGGTTAATGAATACATTGAAACACTAGGCATAGATTTTGACAATGTTATGCATGAGTAATTTAAGGCAATTAAGGATATGCTACAAGCAAGGAGTAGAATTCCTGAAAGTCTAATTGAGGAATACAAAGATGACATTTGTTTTATGGTGAATACTGACTTCACCTACATTCAAGCAGTAGTGCCAAGGAAATTTTGGTTAGAAAATCTTGATTATGAAATCAAAACTGGGTTAGCAAAAGTAGCAATAAAGACATTATCAAATGAACCTGTTGACAACAAACAACTAAGGTTTGGTACTTATGAGGAAGCTAAACAGAAAATTAAGTCAACAATTGTTTTCAAGAAGGTTGTAAATTAGTCCAAGAGAATGGTGAAGAACATAAAGAAGAACTTGAACATATCCTCTGATGGAGAGGAGGAAGAACAGGGTAAGGAGGAAGACACCGAAGAATAGCTCCCCATCAGTGAAACATAAGAGCAACAAGAATCAAAGGAAGAAAAATATGATTCACCACCTCCTCCTCCAACCAAAAAGTCTAGAACAAGAAGCCAAATGGCTAAAGCTACCAGTCCTTCACCTATGGTAAAAGGAAAGGTGTACAAGAGGAAACCTGCACCTACAAAGGTTAAACCACCCCCCAGAACACCTACAAAGAGGAGAAAGTATGTTCAAATAGATGAAGAATTAAAAGATACAACAATGGATGAACCCGACGCTGTCAGACTAGCAAAGGAAAAGGCAAAAGTTACTTCACCATCTGAAGACATTGATGACATATGTAAGTCTATTTCTGAAGCTGCATCCATTAGACATCCAAAAATTAAGAAATGGTTACAATGGAATACAGTAGACCAAGATAAGATAGAAGATGCACTAATTGCAAAAATGTGCAAACACTATTATGTTCCTATGCAATACCATTCACAAGATGTTCCAAAAGAACTGTTAGATAAAATCTCTTCTAGATTCACTTATGCACTTCATGAAGAGAAAAGGATTAGATAAAGAGTATTGGGTTCTCTTATGCCTGAATCCCCAAAAGAGGAAATAAATGAAGTAATGGAGAAGTACACAAAGAAGTTCTCACCAAAACTGAGAGCTTATAAATTTCTTCAAGAAAAGCTTATAGAGCTAGAAGAAGACACTCATAAGATATGGAGTGAGATATTAAAACCTGCAGAAGAAAGCATTCCTAAAAGGAAACAAATCAACAAGATGGGTAACTCAACAATTGAGTTGGACGATGAAGAAGTACAAATAACAGGGCATAAACAAACAGATGTTATAGATGAAGATTGGTCAAAAGATGGCCAACATGATCAAGTCCTAGATAGCCCCATCCACATTACCTTGGAGGATGAAGAAGTTGCCAAAGTAGATCTAACAATTAAGGGTAACTTAGATGTGGATATTAACGATGAATCATGGTTAGACAACATTTTCGACACCATTACAGGAAAAGACCCTGCAGTAGATATGCAAAAAGATGAAGATATCATTGCCACAAGGGATAATACCGATGAACAGGACAAAGCTATTGACACTGCAACTGTCAATACACCAACTAACATGAATATATTGATAGATGCTATCGATACACAGTCCAGCCAGGACAAATCATCTAAGAAAGATGATGA
This sequence comes from Thuja plicata, assembly GCA_018584345.1. Classification (NCBI taxonomy): domain Eukaryota; kingdom Viridiplantae; phylum Streptophyta; class Pinopsida; order Cupressales; family Cupressaceae; genus Thuja; species Thuja plicata. The sequence continues at coordinate 58,853 of MU224152.1, forward strand.
TATACCCAAAGATATGGGAACAAATGAAAATAAAGGGGCATCAAATACTCCAAAGGATACCGACATAGAAATGAAGGATACCACCGATGAAAAGAAAGAGCAAGAGGCAGATAAAACAACAGAGGACACATCAAAGCAGATTGAAGAGCAAGGAAAGAGTGAGGAAGTAAAGAGACATGAGGAGATGAAACAAAAGGAAGATTCATCTATTGACACACCCAAGGATCATGAGGAGACATCTTCACAAAACCGATCGGTGATCACAGAATAGGTACAAAAGGATGCCTCAACCTCTTTACACTCACCAACAAAATCTACACAATCACAGGCTTTGCAGATGGTATTACATCAATCTGCCACCACCAAATAGCCAAAAAGAAGAAGAAGAAAATAGTAAAGAAAGACATATTGGTTGTCACACTAGATGAAGTCATTGAAGTACCAAATTGGGACATCACCACTTTGGACAGTGACAAACTTCAAGAGTTTGGAGTGCTCTGTTAACGAAAAGCCATACAAAAGAAGATGATCAAAGAACATAGGGAAAACATGGCACTTGAAAAAGCCAAAGAAATACTCCAACAACTGGTTCCTGAAGTAAAAATTGATGAAAATGCTTCAGTTAAGGAAAAAATTATTGTTCTTACCGACGCTATCACAGAGCAAGGGATAGAAGCCAACCAAGCAATGGAAGAACAAGCAGAGAAGAAATATCAGTATAAGCTAATTGATAAGATAAGCCAAGAAGTGGCATTGAACAAGGTTAAACTCTCAGAACTTAGTGATGAACTAGAACCAATAATTGCAAAGGCAATAAACTTAGTTCGAAAGATGTGTACACTTGACAAATTTGCAAAAGAGAACAATGACAAACATACAGAAATTGATTCTAATGTCACTAAGAGTGCACAAAGCCTAACCTCAAATGCCAAGAGAATAAAGGCACATCATGACATAGTAATTGAGGCAAATAGGCTAAGACATGAAATATGGGATGCTGAGACACAATTCAGAGGAGAGATTATAGAATTACAAGCACACATTTTACCAAATCTCACAATACTTTAGTAGCATATCTCAAAGGCTAGAAATCTGATAGCAACCCTGGAGATGTCTGTGGTAGACAACATCTATGATATTCATGTAAGAATTTCACTAGAGCAACTGGCTCTAGAAATGTTGAAAGAAAAATGGGAGAAAATGACTAAGGAATTCAAATCCTCACATTCCCACCTTTTTGAGAAGTTGTAAGTACCTTTGTCCTTAGAATCAAAAAAGGAGGAAAAGGCAATGTATATAGCTATGTACAATACAAATATCCAGACAATACATATATCAAAAAAAGAAACAAAAAGATAAAGGATATATATATATACTTACACTTACTGGCACATACATAGGGGGAGTCATTCCAATGACTAAGGCAGAAGTATACACATGTGTACATACTAATACACTCAGCATGTTGCACATATCATGTTTTTGATACTAATGTCAAAGGGGGAGAATGATGACATTATTTTACCATTAGTATACTTAGAGAAAAAATACAGTCAGAAAGCATTATCGACAGACAACAAGCATCACTGGAAAACCACAAGCAGTACCGGTGAAATGCAAGCATACCCGACAGGACAAAGAATTTTGAGAAAAATGCTAAGTATAAATGTGACAAGCATCACCAGTGAACACAAGCATTACCGATGACACAGTTTCTAGAATCAACCTGACAGGAACAGACAAGCATACCCGACGACATGTTCAGAGAAAGGAACACCGACGACCAAGAACACCGATCGTCAGAATCGACAGTCAGAAAAGCCACAAATTGTGGATCTGATTTATACACGGTGGATAAGACAAAGTTATTCTATTTTGTAGAATTGTTTTTTTCTTTTTATGTTCATGCAAGCTTTATGTAAATGTTTTAAAGCATCCTAACAGATCTAAAGCATATCTACCATAGATCAAGATCAAGTTGTATATCTTGAATCTAGAGTTAACGTGCGAATGCATGAATCAAGAATTGAACCTAAGCTAGTATAAATAGATTCTCATACTCAATTGTGAGTACATGTATTCTTCATAATTGATAGCCACGAAGAGCATCTAAGGAGCAGAAGGAAGAATTCATGCAAAGAGTAGAAACATAATACATCAGTTAACAAGAACACACAGAGGCTACCGACGAGCAGATAAAGGTAATACTCAATCATGGAAGGATGATTAATAGTATTTTTGGAGCTTTATAGGACCTGTTATCAACAATTGAAGATTGCATTTATCATCAGATCAAAGAATTATGTAGTTGCATTCTAACAAGTGCATCACATCTAAAATCCTTTTGTAGAAGGTGGACTTAACCGTCCTTTGTAAATCTCTTAATAGAGTGCACACTTAATAGTGTTGTTGAAAGCTTCAAACAAAGTAGATCTTAACAGGTCTCTACTATAATACTCCTAACAGGGTAGGGCATCATAAGTGACCAAATATATAAGCCTTAACCGGCTCTTCTTATCTACAGATAGTGAAGTTTGTGGGTAACAATCCCCACCGTAGTTTTTACTTCCTTAAAAGGAGTTTTCTGCGATACCATATCTTGTGTTATGTGTTATCAAATTTCATGTATGTTTCTTTTACTGTTACACATCAAATGGAATGTATGATATGATTTCATATGCATAAAGAAAGATGAATAAATAGATAAGTTATTTTACAAACTAATGACTAAGGGTTAATGGGCTAACCAAGAAAATTTTTAGAGGTACTGATTCACCCCTCCCCTCTCAGTACAAATTATCTCAATATAATTCCAACAGGTAGATAGTTGCTTAAGATTATCATTCAAATCTTTCTCAATATGTGCTTCATTCTTCTTGATTTCAACAGTAAAGTTTGAAATAATAAAAAACTTTTGAAACATTTAAATGATGGCTGTTATTTGCTTTTCAACTTCAGAATATAACTCGAAAAGAGTTACCTTCTCTATGTCAATATTTTGCTATAAGTCTTCCATAAATTTCTTCTCCATTCTTTCCTTGTGAATCTTCAACCTATATTTTGTCATATCCTTGTTTGGTGCTTTGATCTGATGGGATAAGTCACCAACTTGGTCTAGTAGGGGTTCAGATTCATCAACAGTTGCTTCAAGAACAATGTCATGGAATATGTCCTTAACACGCTCAAGTATGTTTACCATTTTCTTCTTTGTAATTAACTTTTGTTGTTCAGCCTTTTAAGCTATAATCTCAACATAAATAACTAATTTTCTAGGCTTCATTGCATTTGGGTCTCCTTTTGGTAATATGATTGGCTTTCTCAAACCAATGATTTACTTTCTCTTTTTTCTCTTCTTCTTCTTCTCAATCAACCCACTCTCTCTAGTAGAGCATTTGGAATGAGATGCCTTAGTTGCATCAGGTGACTCGGTATGGGTACCGACTATGCTCTCTTCTAATTTTACTTCATCTTTCTATTCACCTTTCTGTTTCTCCTCATTCTTTTCCTTAATATTTGATTCCTGATGTATTTCAATTTTTGTATCTTACTTTTGATCATCGGTGTCGGTTGGGGGCAGAAACTCGTTGTTCTTTCCTTGTTCTATCTCGGTGGCCTTTGGTTTTCCATCCTTATCCTTATCTATATCGATTGGTGTCTTGGTTTCCATGTCCAATGTTTCTAGTACAAACTTAGTATTAACAATATCATCAATTATATAGCTTTGTACTTGTGTCATGATAATGTCTTTTCTCAGCAAAGGTGCATTTTCAATATCCATATGCTTGGTATCCTTCATTTATGTATCTATGACATCTTCATCTTTGGATAGCTCTTTTGCAGGGTCTTCTTCCTCAAGTATATAGATTCAATGATAACCTTTGCATTGTCAGTAGTTAGATCAATAGGATCTATTTTCTTTGTGCTTCCCTTTATTTGTTCCGCAATGGTTTTTTCTTGTTCCTTCCCTTCTTCATGATACTCAGTATCATTTGTATGAAATATATCCTTCCATTTTGCAGTTTTATCCTTCTCTACTAATTGGATATCTCCATTCATTATTCTAAGGGCTCTCCCCTTGACTAGAAATATGTTTGAATGTGTTGACGGGTCTTTGTGACTGGGTCTACCAACAGATGTAGGTTGTCATCGGGTACCAGGGTACCAACCAACTTCTCCTATAAAGGTTGTCCGGGGAAATGAGATTCCCCAGGCCTTCAAGCATGTGAGAGTCGGGTCTCGACAGTGCGGGAGCTTAGTTGGCAATGTGACTATTTTGTTCAGGGGGATAGCTGGTTATCTTGGCTCATCTTCTCTTGAGATTTAAGTGAGTGGGTTTTCCTACAAGCATTCATTAACTTTACCAAATAAACTTTAAAAGATATTGCAGATTTAGAAATATTTCATCTACCTATAGTCATGCCAAACATTCGAAACATCAACCAAGATCTAACATGCTACACTAAATAATGATGAAATACGGAACCATCAGTTCATATTTAATCAATAGCAGAGGAAAAGAAGGTCGTTAATCTACTTAAAATATCAGAGCAAGGGACATAAAGAACATACAACACAAAATACCATTAATCCAGAGATCAGAATGCTAACAACATCATTGATAGAACCCTTTCTCTTCATTAACATGTTTCTATCAAGCACTGGTGTGTACAACAATGGTGGCTCCAGGGGAGCATTTAACTATTGAAAGCTTAGAAACTAAGGAGCATTGAGCTTCGCAACTAAGAACTGAGAAAACCAAAATGCTATTAACTATGGACTGCAAAAACATTAATTTTTCTGACCCTTGGAATGAGGTTGAACTTATTATTTATACACCTATTTTGACCTAAAACTAACCTAACTTATTTTACACTTAACAATATAATACTATTTTTGGTGGCTGGTACTACCTGCGCCACGCTACAAAAGACCCCGAGATGGAAAAGGTCTGACATGTCAGAAGAAGAAGACAAGAAAAGAGGAGTGGAAGAATCGGCCTTGAGAAGAGGGTCGAGAGGATACAAGAAGAAATACAATCCCTTGGGGATTGAGGCTACATGCCTCATAAATGGGAGAGTGGCTTGTTGTCTTCGATGCACCAGGTGTTACATTGAAATGACACCTTGGGAAGACCATATGTTAGAACCCTCTTGTCAAGCCAACGTGCCTTGTTGTGGTTACCTACTTTCTGACACCCTTTATTAACTGCCTTCAAAGTGACTAGTCGGTTTTGGGAACCAAGACATGGGTCACTTGAAAGAATTCAAAAATAATATTGGATCCGGGACTCCGGGGTCCGGAAGCTTGCACCCCAAAGAATAAAAAATGCAATCGATACATGGTTGATAGGATTCTCCAGAGTCTGGAGAACCTTTATTGTTGCTTACTATTTTTCAATGTCTCCAACACTTGGCTTACGCCTCCTCCATCTATATCTTTAATACTATCCCATCGACATCGAACAACCTCCAATTTTTCCCCAACATCTCTGGCCCCATTCCGGAACTCATCCACCATCTTTATGGTGTCATGCAACTAGATCATTGTCTTAGATAGTCTGGATAACCTGCCCTAGTCAAAATATCTGGCATGTGGATACAAGGACTCCAACCGTTCATCAAACTTGCTGAGGACGTAGTCCTCCAGGGTACATGTTCTGGTGGTGAAGGGATCAACTTGCGATACTCCAGCCACAAATGCTTGAAACAGGCCCAAGGGGTATTGAGCCACTGTCACCTTTTCTTTCAAAGCCTTAACTAGTTCCTTGCACACCTCAATCTTGAGGACAATTCTGGAGTACTGGGCCTAGAGGGAATCATATGATTCATCTCCCAAAATCCCCACCTCTGTGGCGGATTCTTCTCCTATGTTGCGAATTTCCTCCAGCCTGGCCTTCCATTTTTCATACTTCATTAAATCTTGCTCCCATATAATAGTGGATCCATTTTCTTGGCTGATGAGGAATTTGACCCGATAAAGGTCTGGGAGGGATGCCACTAGAAATTGTATCATGGCGGCTACCTACTCGGTGACCCACCCATCTACTTCTCATGCTTTCTTCTTCATGGTTCGGAGAGAATCCACATTGCCCTATGCAAGCGACACTCTGGAGGAAGGGGTTCCTGGGTGGATCTCAGCCAAAGGTTGTGTTAGTTCTGCTAGAAACGCGAGGAGATTGGCATTAGTCTCTCATTCTTCCTTCAGCTTCTGGCCCTGCTTGATGTATCTGGCCTTTACTGCCTTAGTGGCCTCTCGGAGCAAGTCCAATTGACCTTGCTTGTCTCTTCTCCCCAGTGCCACTTCTGTGATGTTATAGTCTTTGGGCCTTAAGGTCATTGCATCTACATCTGGAGGAGGTGTCATGATAGTCATAACTATGTTTCCTACTGGCCTAGTCCAAAGAGTGTGGACTATCCACACTTTCTTGGGCTTCGGGGCCTCTACATTTCTGGCCATCATTTTGGCCAAAGAGAATGGAACACTTGTTGCTACCACCGGGGCCTTTCTTTTCTTTGATTCTACCAGCCATTTGGGCAGCTGGAGTGGCTTTATAGTTAGGACCTGTGCATTAGGATTCCCTTTGGAATCTAATGGTGTGTTCTTGGAATGTACATTATCTTTGGGCTCTCTGTCCTCTTGTTCTCGCTCCTTTTCCTATTCTCCAGAACCTTTAGTATTATCCTCCATGCTGTCATCCTATGTTGAGATATCCATAACCTTTTCTCTGGTCTCAACATTGCTTGTATCTTTGGGGACTTCCTCGTCCCTCCCGACGTTAGCTGACCTTGCATTTTCATTGTCTGGGACTTCCTGGTCAATCTGCTGTTGTTGTTCTTAGGCCTCATTGACCTCTTCTACTGGAACATTTTCCTCCCTTGAAACATCCTCTGGAGGTGGGTGATGTCTCTGGCCAAAGTTTAACAATGCAACCGCCGTTACTACTTCACCAAATGTGCTCCTAGGCACTTAATCACCCAGAGTAACCAAAGGCGTCTAGAGCATGATGAACGGGAGCATGGTTGATCCAGAAGGTCCAGGTTCCCCAATCATCGGCTGCTCATTTTTGGGTTTCCTTGGTGTGTCTTCGGTCTCCTAGAGCGGTGTCTTTTCCTGCTCAGGCCCCTTTTGTGCTTCCTCTCGGGCCTCTTGTTCTGATGCATCCTCTTCTTCTGAGATCTCATTTTCTACGTGGGCCTCTTCCTTATCCTGAGCAGCAATTTCCTCCACCGCATGACTTATACCCTGTTGGAGGTCCATAAGCTCCTCCGCCAAGAAAGTGTCATCAAAGTCATCGTGCGGGGGCGAGGAGTCAAAAATATTTTCTAGTTTGGGAGAATCTGAACTGAAATCAACTGGCGGCAATTCTGGCATACCAGGGCAGGTGGCTACGCTTGGTGTAGGGGTCACATTCTTCTTCTTCTTTCTCGTCAGTGGAACCCCAGTATCTAAAATGATGGTGGACTTCACCTCGGTGAAAGTCTGTCTGCTCATCATTGCAGCCAACGATGGAGATCCCGCCGGGCGAGCATACGCCATTGGAGTTACAAGGAGGTCAAAGGATATCTGTGTACTTATCTGCTACTGGCCAGCCTTTCTGACTCCATTTTTTGTTGGAGCTGTGCCATTAAAAGGGTGGGAACTTGGGGAGGCACCTTGGCTGGGGTGCCCTCTTTTTTTTTTCCTTTACTCGTGCTCAGTTCGGCGACGATGGAAGATGGAGTAGGTCCGGCACCGACAGAAGAGGGGGTGGCCTTACAAACCATTGGTTTCCTCTAAGTTCTCTTGGGACACACCCAGGCAAAATATTGGTGACTTGCTTCCACAATGGGATGACATACCCCTTCAATTGTTAAGTCTTCAGGGGTGGCCCAGTCCATCGGAGGGAGATCTAACTTATCCAACCCCTGTCCTTTGTATGCTGGGTCCTCCAGTGGTCTGTCATATGAAAATCCCTTTAGAAAAGTCTGAAGGTTAAGTGTCTTCATGAGCCCTTTTCTCATTCGTGAATGCTATCAGGCCCAGATATCAAAACTAGCTTGGCAGTCCGCCCAAAAATCTTCAATATCTTCTTCATGCTGTGGGGATGGCCGGGGGAGCGCTGTGGCAATCTTGCCTAGAAGATCATAATTTTTCCTGGCGTGGTGGAATTCCACCAGTCCCAGGATTTTCAATTCATTATCTGCCTCCCTTGCCGCAGTGAGGCTACATGTATAATTCCCACATGAAAATGGGAATGGAACATTGATGACCTTCTTCAATGTAAAGAAGGCGTGCAGATCCATCATCTGCCGACAGAAATCTAAAAGAATAATTTTGTCCCCGTAATAGCGGGGAAGAAGATGGAGCTTCAAAGAGAAGCTAGTCACTCGAATGTAGTTGTGGTGCTCGAACTGAATAAAATAGCAGCCATAGGTGCTGACCAAAGTCATCACCGCCTGCGACAATCGGTACCCAAAATCCTGAGTAAGTGTTAGGATGTAATGGTAAATGAAAGCATCATTTACCCGACAAAAATTTGACAAACTGAGTTCCCATTGTATTTAGGGATAATGATCTCATGGTGTTACTTTTCCCGACCCGTTTCTAAGTTCTCCAACTATTCCCAAACCTGGAAAAGTTAGTCTATGTTGGGCTAATGCCCATAGCATGTATGATGTCATGTAAAACTTGGAATTCTGGACGATGCCCTTTAGCTGCGTGTCCACATGATTGGCTATGATAGCCACCCAGTTGAAGGTCTGACTACACGTAGTGATGTAGTAAAGAAATTAGTAAATCCACGCTAAGAAATTCCAGGCACAGGGCAATCCAAAGATCTTGCACAAGAATACAATGCCCGCCTGAATGGGCTCCTTGAACTCCCCGCGGGGAATTTATAACTTCATCCTCCTACAATCCCTCTTTGGGGACTTCAACCAGTGGCTATTGACATATTATTGGGAGATAAGGGCAACGTCCTTGAACTACTGCAATGTCTAGACCCGATTCCAGATAATGGATCCTTTGAACTGTGGGATCCCTAGCCCTGAGGCAAAATTTGTTGTCTAGGGTGACAATTGTTGCCGAATACTGTACGGGTCAGGGATCTAGAAGTAGAATGGTCTGAGTAGGTGTATTGTAAAAAGTTTCCAGTTGGAGTATTAACTCTAGTGATTGCACCGAACAAGGAAAGTTCACCGCCTTAATGATGTTGGAGGCGGCTAGCTGAGTTGCCAGATTGTCTCCGGTGGCCTTCAACCTGTAAACGAATTGGATAAAGTCTTACATTTTAGCCCAAGGTCCGTGCTCTGTATCTGTTATTTCTTGAACTTTGGGCTCCACCTTGGATCCCACAAGGACACCCTCCTTTGGATATTTGGAGGTCAAGGGCAGCTTTGCTAACAACGTCTCGACCTTGGTTTTTGTGGCCGCTCGGGTGGAAGTGGTAGGTAGCTCTGGGCTATCAGGAGGGGTGATTAATTCAGACATCTTTGATCAACTTATCTGTAACCTACAAGACAAGAGAACCATTAGAATATGATATATAAAAAGGGCTATTAGGAACTCCGGGGAATTCATCACCACCCTACACCTGTCCAACAAGTGTTAGCATATATCTAAAATCCTGAAATACTTGAAATAGATGTGAATAGGACTCCAGGGAATTGAACCAAGTGACAGGAGGAAACAAAAGACAAGGGATTTCTCAGGACCCAGAGTCTGGATAAACTAGTAGTTGCCGTGTCGACGTGACCAGTAAGAAACCGTACTTGGCTGACATGGGTTGGCACGTAGTCACGTGAAGGGCGACATAAAGGGATTAATGGCTGCAAGTGGGCTGAGATCGAGAAAATTAAATGCCAGATGGGACATGTTTTGAATGCCCACTCATGGGAAATTAATCCTGCCATTAAGGTGATGACACAGAGGAGAGAGAAAGCTACGATGGCTCAAACCAACGAGGTGCCGAGTTTGAACCGTGGTGACTTCGTCTCGATGAGCTCGGTATGGTGAGTGAAAATACAACAAAGTGCAATGAACTCATCAGCTGAGAAGGATATACACAAGACATACACACAAATTTATAGAGGGCCAAAGGCCGAAACATATATACATTAAAATACACAACATCTACAAGATTTCCATAGATTTATACAATATTTTTGCAAGTACAGGAGCTACCCTAAGACAATATACATTGCACACTAGGCTACAACTACACAGAGGATGAACAACCCTCAGGTAGAGCCAACCCACAAATGGTAGGAAGACCAAAATGCAAACCAAACAAAGAAAAACCAAGAAGGAAACGACAAGAAAAAAAAGGAACAAGAAACCAGAGAACAAGCCGAGGACCTACTTGGAAATCTGAAGAACAGTAGGAGAGAAGCACACCAAGAATGCTCTGCAACCAGTCTACCCTTGAATGACCATGAATAGTCACCGCAAATCACCTAGTAATCAACCACTAAGCACAGAACAACTCATAGCTTAATCACAGTTTAATCACCATTTAATCGCATGAGAATCATTTTGAATGCTCTAAATGTTTTTAATCGCGGTAACTGTGAAAGTGATAGGTAATTTCCATTTATACTCTTAGGGTAAATCAAGTCACACTCCTCTCCACAAACTCGGGAATGGGCAGACCTCTGGCCTCTGGGCCTAGGGATTTCATGCAACTATGCCTTCTTGTGAGAGGAGACATAGTGGAGGAGAATCCCAGAGTCCGGAATCCGGCTCTGGAGAGAACAAAATCTGGGACCGGGTCCTGGAAGAACAAAAGACAAAAATAGAAAGAAAACAAACCTCACAGGAGGGAAAGCCCGGAGAAGAAAACAAAGAAAATAAGGCAAGAGCCAAAAAATGAAAAGAGGGGACTCAAAATTTTGCACACAAAATATAGGGGCGGGTATGTAGGGCATAACAAATGGTGACTATCTGGGATGAATTCCTTAGCACATTCGAGAACTATGGAATCTTTGGTTAGAAAAACTAGAATTAATCGTTGCCTAGAGCATCTTGCATGCAAGGTGCAAAGCGTCTGAGAAAATAGGCCCATACATGGTTCAATCCTTGGTCTTTCGTCAGTTGTGAAGTGTGTGCTTGAAACAAAATCAAGTCGATGACCTCTAGTAGAAGCAGAGAAGAGGCACTAAATATATCGATCCACAATCATCAAATCTTCTCGTTTCCTCCAGATACCAAAATTTCTCCCATTCTTTTATTTCTTTATTTTCTTAGTTGGGTAGGCGGTACTTATTTCACCATTAACCTTAAGTTTAGCTAATTTTAACGGCGATACTTCTTTCACCCTTCCATCTACTCCAATTTTCTAAATAGGGGATGAAAACTCCAGACCCGGGAGGAATTTAAATGTTTCCCAGACTTGGGCCAACAAACTAGTGCGACCGATCTACTCTCAGTGTGTCTGATTACTTGTTCCTTTTGATTTTGATTTAACTGATTTCTAGACTTCCAGGGATGAATCCGATGAAGATTACTCATAGCCTGTTACCAAAATTACAAAATAACTCCAGAGCGCAGACCAATTCCACCATGCTAACAATAGATTTTGAGTTCACCAAAAATGTGAAAGGTACCATTCCAGAGACTAGATGTTATGCGAAACATACCGGTCTACAAAAAATGGGGTAAAACATTGGAGACCCAGAAAAGAAAGAATGAAGCCAAAAACAAAACAAAAAGAAAAGGGGTGGTCCTGAAGGACATCCAACAAAACTATTTACAATGCAAGGCACCCCAAACAGAGCATCGGGAAGGAATATTTATAGGCGAGAAGATTTACATATAGTACAATTCTGGACAAACTCGCCTCATTCAAAATAATGATTGAGAAACTGTCCATTGACAGGAAATGGAATGACTTCTCCGATCATTGTACTGAGGTGATAGGTATTTGCCCCGAAGATCTTTGAGATCAAGTATGGTCTGAGCCAGAGCCGTTGGAATTTGGCGTGTTTTCCTTTCTTTTCCCGGGCCTTGTCCCACAGGAGGACCAAGTCTGAGATCTGAAAGGCTTTATACTGGGCTCTTCGGTCAAACCATCATTTCACTACTGCTTGGTGATGTGTAAAATATTGAAGGGCTGCATCTCTTTGTTCTTCCATTCACACCATATTTAGGAGCTGAACCTCCACGATATTGTCCCAGTTGCTGAATTCCTGCATAAACTGTAAAATCGGGATCTGCAAGTTAATGGGGAAGACTGGGTTTTGGTCGTAAACCAGATGGAATGGGGGTGTCCCTAGGGCTGCCTTAACTCAAATACAATCTTCCTAGAGGGAGAATCTAAGCTTTTGATGCCAGTCCTGAGGATTCTATTCTAACAGATGTTTGATCACTTCAAGTAAATTTTTGTTGGTTGATTCAGCAACACCATTCCCCTGGGAGTAATAGTTGTTGGAAAACATCAGAGTGATCTTCCTGTCATAGGTCCATTCAAGTAATTATGCCAAAGAAAATGCTAGACCATTTTTGCATACTATAGAAAAGGGCATTCCGACTCTCATGATGATGTTTTCTTCTAAGAATTTTATGACTACATCTGTCATGTTGTTTTTACAAGGTATTGCTTCAGACCACTAGGTGCAATAGTCAGTAGCAGTTAGGATGTACCTATGGTTGAAAGATGAGTTGGCATTGATTTTCTTGATAAAGTCAAATGCCCATTGGGCAAAGGGTCTAGCTTCGAAGACTGGTTGCAAAGGCATAGCCGGGTTCCGCTCACGATGTGCTGCAGTTTGGCAAGTATGGCACTTCCTGACGTGAGTGTAGACATCTTTAAAGATACAGGGCCAATAGTATCTGACCTGGAGGATCTGATGGGCAGTGGCGTCAGCTGAACCATGCCTGGTTCTAAATTGCCCATGAAATTCTTTGATTATCTTAGCAGCTTGAACCCTATCAATGCACTAGAGGTACACTCCCTCATAGTTCCTACGAAGTGTGCTCTTTTCAACCGTAAGGTGTGACGTTTGTTTGGAGGCAATCCCTCTAGGCATCTGTTATTCAACAATAAGTACACCAGGTCTATGTACCATGGATCTTGAGTGATGGAATCCACCGTATATGGCTGACATTTGACGTGGGGAGTCTCTTCTGTCATCGCTCTACATAGTCCCTGGCCTCAAACTATCTTCATGGGTTGCATTTCTAAATCATATTCCTGGAGGATGGCCATCCATTTCCCCTATCTCTCACCCAACTCACTCTGCATCAGTAGGGATTTTACTGCATGGTCAGGGATGATAGCATGCACTTTGCTCTGGAGAATATAATGCCATAATTTCTTCACGGCGTGAACAAGAGGAAAGACCTATTTTTCCAAAGATGAATACCAGACTTCAACGTTCTTAAAGGGGGATCTCATGAAAGCTATTGGTTGTTCCTCCCCTTTGACCTTCTGGGTCAAAACTACCGTGGCAGAATGCGGCAAAGCAAAGGAATAAATGTAAAAGGGGAGGGAATAGTCTGAACTAGCCAGGACTGGGGCCTCCGCTATTGTTTGTTTGATCTAGGCAAATGCTCGCTTTGCTTCAGGGCTCCACTCAATTTTAGTATCCTTTTTTATCATTTCACTGAGTGGTTTTATGATCTCAATGAATCCAGTGATGAATCATCGGACAAAGTTGATCTTCCCAAAGAAAGATCTCATTTCCTTCTTGTTGCCGGGCATTTGTAGGTTTAGCATCACTTCAACTCTCTCACAGTCAATGGATATACCCTTCTCAGAGACAATATGCCCAAGAAACTTCCCTTCAGTGACCCTGAATATGCATTTTTTAGGGTTGAGGGATATTCCATATCGACAATATCTCTCACAAATTTGGGAGAAATGGGCAAAATGATCATGCCTATCCTGGGAAAAGATGGTCAAATCATCCATGTAGATGATCATACACCAGTTCACAAGGCCTTCGAACGCAATGTCCATAGCCTTTTAAAATGTTGCCCCTGCATTAATCAGGCCAAAGGGCATCCTTCAGTAGGAAAACTTTGCCCACTTAGTGGTAAACACATTTTTGTCTCTATCCTCATATTTAACCATGACCTGGTTATACCCAGAGTACCTATCCAAGAAGGACATCATTTGTGATCCATTCATGATTTGCAATACCTCATCCAATGAGGGGAGAGGGTGATTATCTTTCTTGGAGGCCTTGTTAAAATTTGGGAAATCTACGCAAAGGCGGATCTTGCCACTTTTCTTCCTTATAGGGACGAGGTTGGAAACCCACGTAGTATGCCGGATTGGACAGATTATTTGGGCTGATAGTAGTTTTTGAACCTCCTGATAAGTCAGAGGCTCGATCAGTGGATTGATCGGTCGCTGCTTTTGCTGGAAAGGCTTAGCATCAGGTTTGAGTGAGATAGTATGAGTCATAATAGATGTATCATAGGTTTTCAAGTCTTCATACCCCCATGTGATTGCATCAATGTATTCTCGGAGAACTGTGAAAATCTTCTCCCTCTCCTCAGGGGATCAGGAGGTGCCAATGTGTATCATTTTCTCTTCACCAGGCTGGCCGAAGTTCACTTTCTCAAATTTTCCTCCCCCAGAGGAGGATGATATCTTTTCCTAGCCTCGGGGGTCCGAGTTGAAGATTTGTTCAAGTGCAACCATTCCCTTAGGGATGGTGTTGGTTGGTAGGTCTATGATCCCATCATCTTCATTAGCTTGTCTGGTATCATCATGATCTCTCTCCTCCACTATCTGGTCTTCAAAGACACCAACATTGGCCATAAAGGCCAGGATATGCTGATCGTTCTCAAAGACCTGAAAGTGGGTGACATTGTCTTGGATGGATGGGGTGGGGATCATCTCAATAGAGAATTTTTGGAGTCGCGAGCCAGCCATTGGCTCAAGCATGCTGGCAAAAATAGCGAGGGCATCCGGGACATAATTCCATCTCTGGGGAATAAGGTCGATGTCGAAGGCATCAAAATCTTCAATAAGGCTCCATGCTCGGTTGCGATATGCAGCCAGCCTTTTATTGTGACAGGTATATTGACTCAAAACTTTTTTAACAATCAACTCTGAATCACCCAGGGCCCGGAGGTGGGTGATTCCTTTCCTTAGTGAAAATAGGAGTCCGAGGACCAAAGCCTCATATTTTATGACATTGTTCATGCAGTTGAATTGCATCCTGTAGGACATGAGGAAGGATTTCCCCCGCGGGTTGTTCAACTCCACTTTGGCCCCACAACCTTGTTTGGATCGGGACTCATCAAACTTAAGGGTCCACAAGTCATCATTTGTTGTTTGGGGCTGGGAAGATGAAGTGGTCTTTGGATTATTTTTGAGAGGGTTGGGAGGAGTTTCCTTCAACACTGATGGTACGTGGGTGAGGTTTACCTCCGGAGATATTTCTGGTTGGAATCCTCAGACGAGCGGTGCCAAAGAGGCGCTGCTGGTAGAAGTACTGGGTCCCAGGGAATCAGCTATGCGTTCTTCCTCCCAGAGAGCGTTGATGTGCCCGGTGGCAGCAGTAAGGCAAGGCTCATACTATAGCTCTGAATGTTTCTAGTAATGCACCCGACACTAAGTGCCGGACAAGAGTGTAGCGGGGATCACTGCAGCACCTTGAGAGTTAACCTTAACCATAAATTTTTCTTCTAGGTCGTGGGTTCTTTGCAAAACTATGGGGTCCTCCCCAGGGGTGAAATCTAATGTTAAGATCTCAAGGGGTTGGTACACCCAGGAGGAAGTCTCAAAGAAGAGGACCTCATTCACCCTCCTAACTTCAGTGAGGGCCTGTTTCATTCGGGGCTCACTTTCAACCCAGATTTGGTTAGATTCTCCTTCCCAGGGGAGCCACAAGTGGGAAAAGTTGGTCAAGAAGTATCCGTTCAAGGACTTGGACCAATTCTGACTTAGTAACATCCCATAAGTCTTGGGGATGTCCACCACTTGGATGTTGATTATGCTGGCTACCCTGGGGTCCTAGATGAGTTGAATCCGGACGTTCTTTAGTTCACCCACCATTTTTACAGTAGCTTTATCCAGCTGGATTACTGCACCGTTAGACGGGGTAGGGCAGAATCTTAGATTTTGGCATATTTATAAAGTCATGATGTTGACCGAAGCCCCAGAATCTACCAGGAAATTATGTATATTCTTTCCTTGTATGTTCAAAACTAGTAGGAAGGGAGGATCCTCAGTATTTCCCCGAAAGACAGTCGTGTTGGCATCGTAGAAAGAGATAGTCTTGGGTGGGTTACTGACGGCTTTTGGGTTTCCCAAGAGCCTTAGAAGAGACTTCTTTTGCTCGGGATAGTTTAGAAAAACCTCCATCAGGGTCATGGAGGTGGTGGTTTGTTTTAACGCCTTCGTGATTTCAAACCTTCCTCCCAAAAATTGGTGGCTTCCCTTGGCCAGGTCCTTAGCTTGGTTAGAGCCAGGGCCTTTTGGAGGGACAAACTGATCAGTCATGTTGTCCCAAGGAGGAGTGTCTTTGGGGGGTGTGGGCATGTAAACTGGTCCTTTACCAACCTAACTCTGAGTGTTATAGGGAGTTCATGGGTTAGTGAAGGCATTGGTCTCAAAGGCTAGAATAGATTCATCAAAGAACCCTTATAGTTTGGGTTCCTCTTCATCTTCTCTTCCTGTTCCAAAGAAGACGGTCTCACAGGTGAATGCACCATGAGTGGGCTCTTGTATAGGAGGCTCTAGGAGAGTAAGATAAGAAGTTTATTGTCTGTCCACTTGGTAAATCATGATGAATTTCTCCAGTGTGGCATAATTTACCTCATTATGAGAGCCTATGTTGTGCAATCTACACCAATTGGTCATGGGATGGAAGTCTGCGACTGGCGCGAAATGGGAAGGTCCAGTGCTATCCCAATTGGTGTTTTGGTTTAGAGGAGGACCTCCGGTACTAGAATTTTTATTTCATTGCTGCTGGTTGGGTCGGGGCCCATTGTTGAAATTTCTTCCTCCGAAATTATTATTTTGTTGGCTGGAGAAAATATTCCCTCTCTAGGAATTGGTGTTGTGGGGTGTAAAGGACCCCGCCTTCAGTTGATCCATGTTCATAGTTTGTGTAGACAACATCCATCAGAGGGATTCAACTTTGGCGGTTAGCTGGATATTCATGTCACAATATCACGATTGTTGTTGTTGGTTCCCTAGGAAAGTGGCAACATTCGCCGGAGTTGAGGGAAGAAATCCTCCACCTGTGAATGACAGAAAGAAAGGCACTCTAAATGGTTGTCTGTGGTTGTTGCATTTGCTGCGGCTATTTCTGAGGAAAAGATTCTAGACCCGACGTTGTCTGGGTTTGAGATGGATATACGTATCGGGCCTGCTGGTCTATTGGTAGTGGTGTGGGTTTCATGGCCATCGCGGGGGCACCTATTGCTTGATTGGGGTTATATCCCCCGGCGTAAGAAGTTCTGCTGGGTATCATGTTAAACGGCATGCTCTGCCCAATCCTGCCTAGAGATTTGTTAAGACCATGGGACAATTACAAGGCTAGGTTGTAAACCTTTGCCAAGGTGTCCCGGTCACCCGGGGCAGTAGTTCTCTAAAGGAGAGTGCCAACAAAGGGTTCCATCACGTTAAGATAAGTCTGAATAGTTACATCCGTGGATGGGATAAAGGAACCCGTGTACCGCTTCAAGGCGCGTTGGAACCGGTGGTTGAATATGGCAAGGGGCTCATTTGGTTCCTTCCTGATAGAAATGAATTGGCTGTAGGACCACTTTGGGTCCATGTGTACGTGGAAGGTAGCCAGGAAGGCGTCCTCCATGTCTTGCCAACTATTGATGGAAATGGTAGGAAGGTTAAGGTACCAATTCAATTCGTTCTATCCCAGGGATAGAGGGAACATCTGGGTCACAATGTCTTGATGTTGGATCGAGTGTCGGTTCATGGCATCTTTGTATGCCGACAGATGCTCTTTTGTGGTTCATGAGCCTAAGTGCTCATATCGGGGACAAATCTTTTCTGGGTGCGAAGGTAGATCATTGGCCGCACCCAAAAAATTTCCCATTGGGGACCCTATATTTCCAAAATACGAAGCCATTGGGGGTGGTAGACTTTGACTAGGTTGAGTGTTAATTCCCGGGGTTTTCTGGGGGACTTGGGTATTCTGGGATGTGCTAGATCCCCAAACAATTGTGGCCAAGTTGGCTTTCAGGGTCGATTTGTTTCAAGCCTGAGGCTCAAGTTTGACAAACCTTCTAGGATTGGGAGTTGATCTAAGGACTCTTTCGAATCTTGCTGGTGAAAATGATCTGATCCCACTAAAGGCTTGACTCTTAAAACTATGGCTTGGGGAACCCTTGAGTGGTGTAAAATCTAAATCCTTACAGGGGGACGAGTTCATGCCCTCCTTCTAGCACCAGTTTCTGTTGACAGGTCTTTGTGACCGGGTCTGCCAACAGATGTAAGTTGTCACCAGGTACCGGGGTACCAACCAAGTTGACCTGTAAAGGTTGTCTGAGGAAATCAGATTCCCCGGGCCTTCAAGCACGTGAGAGTCAGGTCTCGATAGTGCAGGAACTTAGTTGGAAATGTAACTATTTTGTTCGGGGGGATAGCAAGTTATGTTGGTTCATATTCTCCAGGGATTTAAGTGAGTGGGGTTTCCTGCAAGCATTCATTAAATTTACCAAATAAACTTTAAAAGATATTGCAGAGTTAGAAATATTTCATCTATGTATAGTCATGCCAAACATTCAAAATATCAACCAAGCTCTAACATGCTACACTAAATACTGAAGAAATACAGAACCATCAGTTCATATTCAATCAATAGCGGAGGAAAAGAAGGTCATTAATCTACTTAAAATATCAGAGCAAGGGACATAAAGAACATACAACACAAAATATAATTAATTCGGAGATCAAAATGCTAACAACATCATTGATAGAACCATTCCTTCTTCATTAACATGTTTCCAGCAAGCACTGGTGTATACAACAATGGTGGCTCCAGGGGAACATTTAACTACTAAAAACTTAGAAACTAAGGAGCATTGAGCTCCGCAACTAAGAACTAAGAAGATTGAAATGCTATTAACTATGGACTACAAAATCATCAATTTTTTCGACCCTTGGAATGAGGTCAGACTTATTATTTATACACATGTTTTGACCTAAAACTAACCTAACTTATTTTACACTTAACAATATAATACTATTTTTGGTGGCAGGTACTACCTGTGCCACGCTACAAAAGACCTCGAGACAGAAAAGGTCTGACATGTCAGAAGAATAAGACAAGAAAAGAGTGGAAGAATCAGCCTCAAGAAGAGGGCCAGGAGGATAAAAGAAGAAATCTAATCCCCTAGGGATCGAGGCTACATGCCTCATATATGGGAGAGTGGCTCACTGTCTTCAATGCGCTAGGTGTTACATTGAAATGTAGCCTTGGGAAGACCATTTGTTAGAACCCTCTTGTCGAGCTGACGTGCCTTGTTGTGGTTACCTTCTTTCTAACACCTTTTATTAACTACCTTGAAAGTGACCGGTCAAATTTGGGAATTGGGACACGGGTCACTTTAAAGAATTCAAAAATAATATTGGATCCAAGACTCCGTGGTCCGGAAGCTTGCGCCCTAAAGAATAAATAATGCAACCGATACATGGTTGATAGGATTCTTCGTGTGTGATGAAAATGTGTTACACTTCTATGAATCATTCCATCCAAGGTTGCTCAAGAATGAGGCCTCAAATATTGATCTATAGATCTCTAGTTATGGAGTGCAAAGGTTTGAAATGGAGGCCCTCAGATTGACCTAGTTAGTGCCCATGCAAGTACACTATGAAACAAGAGATTCAAATGCATGAAAATAAGATCTACTCTATATGATAACAATGCATGATTAATCTATGAAAGGAAATATGCAAATCTAATCTATGAAAGTAAACTTGAATCTAATCTACATGAATAGCCATGGATGCAAGAAGAAGAAGACAAGAAGAGAGAAGTTGCAATATCCAAGCTCAAGTGCTCAAATCCTCCTCCAAAATTGCTCTCCAAACCTGCAGCATAACAATACTATGAAAACCTAATATGATTGATGAGGAGAGGTCTCCTTATAAAGAAAAGTGAACGGTTGAGATTAAGAGGTAAAAATCAAAGGCTATGATTAAGAGGCAAAAACCCACCACTTAGGAGGATGTGAAGAAAAAGGGATTTTCATTTAATTTTCATTTAATTTATTGCCTTTTTCATCAATTAAAGTGCTTTAAGTGGGGATTTTTATTTATTTAATTAAAAAAGGGGTTTTCTTTTAACTAAATAAATTAGAAGAATTTTATTTAATTAAATGGGAGGAATTGAATTTAATTAAATAAGAGAAATTTTATTTAATTAAAAGGGAGAAATTTACTTTAATTAAATAAGATAAATTTTATTCAATTAGAAGGGAGATTAAATATTTTAATTAAATAAGATAAATTTTATTTAATTAAAAGAAAAATTAAATCTTTTAAATAGATAAAAATGATCAAATCTTAGGAAATATTGAAATAATTGAATAATTGAATTAATTACAATTTGATCAAGGAAATTGATTTGAATTGAAAATGTTCCAAAGCATTGATTCAGAAAATTTGATAAATTGATAAATGATAAATTGGGCCCACAGTCTAGGTGACCATTTTAGGGTGCATACATTTGCCCCTCTTTGACAAATGTGTGGTTGACTCGGGAACACATGTAGTCAAAGAATGCAGTTGAAGTGTGTCAACTTGGGATCACATAACAACCCAGACGTGTGGTCGATTCTAGAACACATCAGGACAAAAATAAGCAAATTGAAGAAAAAGACAAAGTCAACACCGAAATAAGTAATTGACATGTCAGAGATAAGAAACTCAAGTGAGACTGATATAATTGATAAAACTGAATCAAAGATTGAAGTTTGATAGGTACTGCCCCCTCGTGATTGAAATCAAAATGAGATAGAGGAGAAACAACAAATTGATAAATTTGATCAAATCGAACGAAAGATAAGGTTCTTGATGTAATATGAAAGATATAAAGTTCACAAAACCAAGGTAGATCATTAAGCATGAAAGATTATGCCCCAAGGTTGAATTAGAAGAAAAGAAGTGGGGTGAAAGCGAATGGAAGATAGAAGTTTGGAAGAAGTGGAAAGAAATGGAGAGAAGAAAGAGAATTTGCCCCAAGAAAGAGAATGCCCCAAAAATCAATCAACTGTTTAAGATATAAAATTTTGATTGAGATCATGAAAGAAGATAAGAAAATGAAGATCAGAACGTGATCACAGTTGATTAAAAGTCCACAAAAAAGATGAAGGAAACCCTCTCAAACTTATAATGCAGCCTAAAATGCAAACTAACATGAAGTCTAACAATGCAAGCTACATGAAAATGCAAAGGTGTACTTGCAATATAGCAACTATAACATAGGACTTTGTGTTCATCATTCATAAAAGAATGTTAAGGAACTTATTTTCATCATTGGGCCATTATTAACTGACATCGGAAAATCACACAATCATTACTAGTCACAAGTGCAACTATGAAGATATGAATGCGATTTATATCAGAAACATCACACAACCATCACTAGTTGCGAATGCAACTATGAAGATGTGAATGTGATGTATATCAGATTTGAAATGTGGAAATATTCTAACATAAGCATCGAAGACATAAAGGTCAAGATGACTATGATGTTAGCTTACCCAATTTAATGTAGCAAAACCACGCTTGCATCAAGGCATAGAGGCCAGCATGACCAACAGAATGGTTGTGCAAAAAATAGTGAAGCATAAAGCAAGAACCAAATAAAAGCATGCCCCATGCCCCAAGTCCTCTAGCTATGCATCACAGAGAGACTTATTTAGACAAGGACACTCAACAAAAATCAATAACAGTCAGCACACAGAAAATATCATGACATAGCTCAAGCATTAAGTGTTTTATTTAAAGGTTTAAGTGTGTTAACTGATACTGAGTTCTGAGGATAAAGATTGAATTCTCACAAGCAGGTAAGACCACATGATAAAACAGGGAATACTGAATCGATAAGTGTTGAAAAACACTCGATGTCAGGGGTTGTATTGAAAAATATAGTTGGGGTGGTGTTGAAAAACACCATTTGTGAGATGTCCTAAAGACGAATGCATCCAAGAGACCAAAGCTAACATAGTTATGCCCCCTAGACAAAGGCAAAGACCAATTCTAGACCAAGGCAACAATGACAAGGCATGATGGAGAAAGGCTAAGTGTTAAGGTCACGCGCTAAGAAACAAGGGTGCAAAGGCCTCAAGTAGCGTTTGTTTCAAGGTTTTCACCACTTGGATTTTATTACAATTTTTTCATTTTCATTTTTTTTTTCTTCAAGACTTTTTATAATTTTTTTGAATTTTTGCTACCAAGGCGCCTATTTCCAGGTTTTCACCAAGGCACTTTTTTTTTTCAAATTTTTAAATTTTTGAATTTTTTTATATTTTTTTAGAATATATAATTTTTTGGAGATACATCAAAGCACATATTGCTAGGTTTTCAGTAAGATGATAATTTTTTTGGACATTTTTTAGTTTTTAGAATTTTTGACAATATATCATTTTTTTAAATTTTTTCAGGATCAATAATTATGTACAAAGGATGCCCCCATACAGAATGGGCATCAAACTTCCAAGTAATATCACATCTCGTAGTCCCAATGTTTAGCAAGGTGAAGGACAAGAGGGATTAGCAAGCTGGTGGAAGAGATGGAAGACAGGATAATGAAGGGAAGAAATCTTCAAAGGCAAACTCCTTAAGAGTACCCAAGCTAGGGAAAAAAAATATCATGTAAAGCACATTTTGGACAAGGAATGAAAGACCAACATAGGATAAGTCACAAAAGTGTAATGTAAGAGAAAGAAAGAATGCAGTTCAAAGGAGTAGACATGCCAAGAGGCTTCATAGCACTGTGTTTTACTCTTTTTTTTTATTATATCAAGACCAAAGGGAAAAATGATAGTGATAGGAGAAAATGAACGGATGAAGATAGGTATGAAGGCTAAACATGAAAGGAGTAAAAACAAGATCATTGTAAGATAGCCCAAATGTTCGTGTATAGCTCAACATTGTCAAGATCAAAGAGAGAATACATAATGGATGAAAGATGTAGAAGAACTATGTATGATGCCTGATTTCTAGGTTTTCATCATGGTACCTATCCAAGGTGCCACAAGGGAGTGGTTTTCACCATAGGACGAATTTATTTCGCTTTAATTTTTTTTTTTGAATTTTTTTGAATTTTTAAATTTTTGGAAGGCAAGCTTTTAAGATAATGGTCCTTGAAAGGATAAACCATGATATGCCAAGGATTCAAAATGATATGCTCAAAGATACTGATAGGGAAAGGAAGATGAAAGAGAAAAATGGAGGATAAGGTTTTATACAAAGTGAGTGAGGTTGGAAGATAGGAGGAATAGATAAATGAGGAAAAAGGATAGAAGGATAGTGAATGGAAGGATTGTGAAAGGGTAGACAGAACGGAAGGAAAGATCAACATCAATACACACCTTGAAGGGTGGTGAGAGGATGGAGGAAATGTGAATGAAGGAATACGTGAAGGAATATGGTGAATGGATAACAGAGGTTGCGGTTTAGGTGCATGGAAT
>MU224152.1:87671-100864 GCA_018584345.1 Thuja plicata
TAAAAGGGAGATTAAATCTTTTAATTAAATAAGATAAATTTTATTTAATTAAAAGGAAAATTAAATCTTTTAATTAGATAAAAATGATCAAATCTTAGGAAATATTGAAATAATTGAATAATTGAATAAATTACAATTTGATCAAGGAAATTGATTTCAATTGAAAATGTTCCAAAGCATTGATTCAAAAAATTTGATAAATTGATAAATGATAAATGGGAGCCAAAGTCTAGGTGACCATTTTAGGGTACATACACTCCGGACTCCGGAGAACCTTTATTGTTGGTTACTATTTTTCAATGTCTCCAACACTTGGCTTATGCCTTCATCTATATCTTTAATACTGTCCCATCGACATCGAACAACTTCTAATTTTTCCGCAACATCTTTCGCCCCGTTCTGGAACTCATCCACCATCTTTATGGTGTCATGTGACCAGATCATTGTCTTGGATAGTCTGGATAACCTTCCTGGTCAAAATCTCTGGCAGGCGGATACAAGGACTCCATCCTTTCGTCAAACTTGCTGAGGATGTAGTCCTCCGGGGTACATGTTCCGGTGGTGAAGGGATTGACGTGCAATACTCCAGCCACAAATGCTTGAAATAGGCCGAAGGGGTATTGAGCCGCTGTCACCTTTTCTTTCAAAGCCTTAACCATTTTCTTGCACACCTCAATCTTGAGGACAACTCTGGAGTACTGGGCCTAGAGGGAATCATATGATTTGTCTCCCAAAATCCCCGCATCTGTGGCGACTTCTCCTATGTTGTGAATTTCCTCCAGCCCGACCTTCCATTTTTCATACTTTATTAAATCTTTCTCCCATATAATAGCAGAGCCATTTGCTTGGCTGATGAGGAGGTTGACCCGATAAAGGTTTGGGAGGGACGCCGCTAGAAATTGTCTCATGGCGGCTACCTGCTCGACGACCCACCCATCTACTGCTTGTGCTTTCTTCTTCATTGTCTGGAGAGAATCCACATCACCCTGTACAAGCGGCATTCTGGAGGAAGGGGTTCCCAGGTGGATCTCGGCCAAAGGTTGTGTTAGTTCTGCCCGAAGCACGAGGAGATTGGCATTAGTCTCTCTTTCTTCCTTTAGCTTTTGGCACTGCTTGATGTATCTGGCCTCTACTACCTTAGTGGCCTCTCTGAGCAAGTCCAATTGACCTTTCTTGTCTCTTCTCCCCAGTGCCACTTCTATGATGTTATAGTCTTCGGACCTTTAGGCCGTTACATCTGCATCTGGAGGAGGTGTCGCGATAGTCGCAACTGTGTTTCCCACTGGCCCAGTCCGGAGAGTGTGGACTGTCCACGCTTTCCTTGGCTTCTGGGCCTCTGCATTTCTGGCCATCATTTTTTCCAAAGAGAGTGGAGCGCTTGTTTCTACCACTAGAGCCTTTCTTTTCTTTGATTCTACCAGCCATTGGGGCAGTGAGGGCGGCTTTGTAGTTAGGGCCTATGCATCGAGATTCCCTTTGAAATTTGGCAGTGTGTTCCCAGAATATACATTATCTTCGGTCTCTCTCTTCTTCTCTTGTTCTTGCTCCTTTTCCTGTTCTCCAGAACCTTCAGTATTTTTTTCCATGTTGGCGTCCTCTATTGTGATATCCAGAACCTTTTCTTCAGTCTCAACATTGCTTGTATCTTTGTGGACTTCCTCGTCTATCTCGACGTCAGTTGACCTTGAATTTTCATTGTTCGGGACTTCCTGGTTAATCTGCTGCTACTGTTCTTGGGCCTCATTGACCTCTTCTACTGGAATATTTTCCTCCCTCAGAACATCCTCTGGAGGTCGGTGAAATCTCTGGCCAAATTTTAACAATGCGGCTGCCGTTACTACCTCACCAAATGTGCTCTGGGGCACTTCATCACCTGGAGTAACCAAAGGTGTCTAGAGCATGATGAACAGGGGCATGATTGATCCTGAAGGTTCAGGTTCTCCAATCATCGGCTGCTTATCTGTGGGTTGCCTTGGTGTGTCTTTGGTCTCCTTGACCAGTGTCTTTTCCTGCTCGGGCCCCTTTTGTGCTTCCTCCCGTGCCTCTTGTTCTGATGCATCCTCTTCTTTCAGGATCTCTTTTTCTGTTGGGGCCTCTTCCTTATCTTGAGCAGAAATTTCCTCCACCACATGAATTATACCTTGTTGGAGGTCCATGAGCTCCTCCGCCAAGAAAGTGTCATCAAAGTCATCGTGCGGGGGCGAGGAGTCAGAAATATTTTATAGTTCGGGAGAATCTAAACTAACATAAGCTGGCAACAATTCTGGCATACCAGGGCTGGCATCTACGCTTGGTGTAGGGGTCACCTTCTTCTTCTTCTTTCTTGTCAGTGGAACCCTGGTCTCTAAAATGATGGTGGACTCTGCCTCGGCGAAAGTCTGTCTGCTCATCATCGAAGCTAACGAAGGAGATCCTGTCAGGCAAGCAGACGCCATTGGAGTTACAAGGAGGCAAAAGAATATCTATGTACTTATTTTCTGGTTGGCCAGCCTTGCTAACTCCATTTGTTGTTGCAGTTGTGCCATTAAAAGGGTGGGAACTTGGGGAGGCACCTTGGCTGGGGTGCCCTCTTTTTCTTTTCCTTTGCTCGTGCTCAGTCCGTCAGTGGTGGAAGATGGAGTAGGGCCAACACTGGTGGAAGAGGGGGTGGCCTTATGAACCATTGGTTTCTTTCGGGTGCTCTTGGGACACACCCGAGCAAAATATTGGTGACTTTCTTCCACAATGGGACAACATACCCCTTCAATTGTTAAATCTTTAGGGTTGGCCCAGTCCACCAGAGGGAGATCTAACTTATCCAATTCTGTCCTTTGTATGCTGGGTCCTCCAACAGCCTGTCATCTAAAAAGCCCTCCAAAAAATTCTGAAGGTCAAGTGTTTTCATGAGCCCTTTTCTCATTCGTGAATGCTGTCAGGCCCAAAGATCACAACTATCTTGGCAGTCCACCCAAAAATCTTCAATATCTTCTTCATGTGGCGGGGATGGCTAGGGAAGCGCTGTGGCAATCTTGCCTAGAGGATCATAGTTTTTCCTAGCGTGGTGGAATTCCACCAGTCCCAGGATTTTCAATTCATTATCTGCCTCTCTTGCCACTGTGAGGCTACATGTATAATTCCCATATGAAAATGGGAATGGGACATTAATGACCTTCTTCAATGTAAAGAAGGCGTATAGATCCATCATTTGCTGACAGAACTCTAAAAAAATAATTTTGTCCCCGCAATACTGAGGAAGAAGATGGGGCTTCCCGGAGAAGTCAGTCACTCGAATGTAGATGTGGTGCTGGAACTAAATAAAATAGCTGTCATAGGTGATGACCAAATTCATCGCCACCTACGACAATTGGTACCCAAAATCCTGAGTAAGTGTTAGGATGTTATGGTAAATGAAACCATCATTTACCTGGAAAAAATTTGAGAAAATGAGTTCCCATTGTATTTGGGGATAATGATCCCATGGTGTTACTTGGCCTAACCCGTTTCTGAGTTCTCCAACTATTCCCAAACCTGGAAAAGCCAGTATTTGTTGGGCTAATGCCCATAGCATGTATGATGTCATGTAAAACTGGGAATTATGGACAATGCCCTTCAGCTACATGTCCACATAATTAGCTATGATAGCCACCCAGTTGAAGGTCTGACTACACGTGGTGATGTAGTAAAAAAAGTAGTACATCCATGCTGAGGAATCGTAGGCATGGGGCAATCCAAAGATCCTACACAAGAATACAATGCCTGCTTGAATGGGCTCCTTGAACTCCCCGCGGGGAATTTCTAAATTCATCCTCCTACAATCCCTCTTTGGGGACTTCAGCCAGTGGCTATTGAGATATTGCCAGGAGATAAGGGCAGTGTCCTCGAACTCCTGCAATGTCTAGACCTGATTCTGGATAATGGATCCTTTGAACTGTGGGATCCCTAGCCCTGAGTCAAAAGTTGTTCCGTTTAGGGTGACAATTGTTGCCAAATACTGTAAAGGCTGAGGATCTGGAAGTAGAACGGTATGAGTAGGTGCATTTTACAAAGTTTCCAGTTGGAGTATTAACTTTGGTGATTTCACCAAACAAGGAAAGTTCATCACCTTAATGATGCCAGAGGTGGCTAGGTGAGTGGCCAAATTTTCTCTAGTGGCCTTCAACTTGTAAATGGCTTGGATCAAGCCTTGCATTTCAGCCCAAGGTCCAGGCTCTGTATCTATTATTTCTTGAACTTTGGACTCCACATTGGATCCCACGAGGACACCCTCCTTTGGATATTTGGAGGTCAAGGGAAGCTTTGCTAGCAACTTTTCGGCCTTGGTTTTTGTGGCCGCCCGGGTGGAAGTGGTAGGTAGCTCCGACCTATCAGGAGGGGTGATTACTTCAGACATCTTTGATCAACTTATCCGCAACCTGCAAGAGCGAATAACCATTAGAACATGATATATAAAAAGGGCTATTAGGAACTCCAGGGAATTTGTCACCACCCTGCACTTGTCCAACAAGTGTTAGCATATATCTAAAATCTTGAAATACTTGAAATAGACGTGAATAGGACTCCGAGGAATTGAACCAAGTGATAGGAGGAAATGAAAGACAAGGGATTTCTCAGGACCTGGAGTCTGGATAAACTAGCCATTGCCGTGTTGACGTGACCAGTAAGAAACCATACTTGGCTGACATAGGTTGGCACGTGGTCACATGACGGGTGACATAAAGGGATTAATGGTGGCAAGTGGGCTGACACAAGGAAAATTAAATGCCAGATGAGACATTTTTTGAATGCCCACTCGTGGGAAATTAATCCTTCCATTAAGGTGATGAGATAGAGGAGAGAGAAAGCCACCATGGCTCAAACCAGCGGTGTGCCAAGTTTGAACCATGGTGACTTTGTCTTAACGAGCTCGGTATGGTGAGTGAAAATATGACAGAGCGTGACAAACTCGTCACCTAAGAAGGATATACACAAGACATACACACCAATTTACAGAGGGCCAAAGGTCGAAACATATATACATTAAAATACACAACATCTACAAGCTTTCCATAGATTTATACAATATTTATGCAAGTACATGAGCTACCCTAAGACAATATACGTTGCACACTAGCCTACAACTGCACAGAGGGAGGAAAACCCTTAG
Organism: Thuja plicata; assembly: GCA_018584345.1. NCBI lineage: Eukaryota > Viridiplantae > Streptophyta > Pinopsida > Cupressales > Cupressaceae > Thuja > Thuja plicata. Next base: position 92,794 of record MU224152.1, read on the forward strand.
GTAGAGCCAACCCACCAACGGGAGGTAGACAAAAATGCAAACCAAACAAAGTGAAACCAAGAAGGAAATGAAAAGAAAAACAAGGAACAATAAGAAACCAGAGAACTAGCCGAGGAACTACCTGGAAATCCAAAGAAAAGAAGGAGAGAAGCACACCAGGAATTCTCTACAACCATTCTACCCTCGAAAAACCATGAACAGTCACTGCAAATATTCTCGTAATCGACTACTAAGCACAGAACAACTCATAGCTTAATCATAGTTTAATCATCGTTTAATCGCTTGAGAATCGCTCTGAATGCTCTAAGTGTTTTTAATCACAGTAACTATGAAAGTGACAGGTAATTTCCATTTATAATCTTTGGGTAAAACAAGTCACACTCCTCTCTGCAAACTCTAGAATGGGTAGACCTCCGGACTCTGGGCCTAGGGATTCCACGCAACTATACCTTCTCGTGAGAGGAGACATAGTGGAGGAGAATCCCAGAGTCTGGAATCTGGCTCTGGAGAGAAAAAACTCCACGACCGGGTCCCAAAAGCATGAAAGACAAAAATAGGAAGAAAACAAACCTCACAGGAGGGAAATCCCGGAGAAGAAGACAAAGAAAACAAGGCAAGAGCCAAAAAGAGAAAAGAGGGGACCCAACATTTTGCACACAAAATGTAGGGACAGGTATAAAGGGCATAAAAAATATTTATTTAATGCTTCATGTATCTCAGATGGTGCAAGGTAAGGAATAGTGTGTACAAGAGATCTCTCTCACATTTCCTTTTCTGCATTAAGTGCATACTTCCATCTTGCATTAATCTTGTTATAAAGTTGCTCTAGTAGCTTGTCTACAAGCTCAATAGGTGTTAATCTATATCTCATTAAAGTTATCACAACAACATCTTCAATATTGTTCTTATCTTCTTCATTCCTCTTCTGATATTTTAATTTCTTAAAGCCTCCAAATCCTTCTAATTTCTTCAATCCATCCAGAAAATCGTCAAGACTTTGTGGAACTCATGAGAGCTCTGCTATTTGTACAGATTTTTTACGCTCATCAGATTCTATTTCACTCTTATTATCTAGTAATAATCTTCACCTTGTTTTAGCAGGTTGTTTCTTGCCTTTGGTTCTCTCATAAGTCTTTCCTTTCAATTAAACTATCTCTGCAACTTTCTTCTCTTTCAGTTGTGCCGAAGATCTAGTGTTCCTTCTAGTGCCTTTCTTTCTCGGTGAAGCCAATTGCAGATTTTTCTTATCAACTACTACAATTTCTTGTTCATTCTTAGTATTCCCATCTAGTGTATCATCAACTCCAAGAGTCTTTGATAAGGTATGAATCATTTTACTTTCTTTCCTTATTAACCTAGGTACCAAAATACCTTGCCTTATTTTATATTTCACTTCCTCATAGGTTCCATAGATTTTATCATTAGGATCTAATGGTTTGGATAATAAAGCTTCTCTCTATTTTGATCCAATATCTATATCCATCTCATATCCCATTGGTTGAATCCATTTATCTTTTGGTTCAACAAACTTAATTATGCAAACATTAGTGTGAACCTCAAAAAAAATGTTATCTTGATACTTAGCAATTAGCTGAGGTAGAACTTTGTATCTTTCATGCATTCTGGCTCTGAATTTCAAAAAGTAATCAGACATGATTGCATCAAAGTTGTGTCCTAGAATCTGTATAAACTCATGTATGTGATAAATAACTAGTCTACTAGTTTTCCATACTACATCTCCAATGGAGGGAAATGAATTCTGGTAGTAAAAGAATATACATACCAATAGTGAACCAAATTTCAATGTGTTGGTCTTTGCCTTCCTTATTGTGTTCATGTTGTCATCAATCTGGTTCAACAAAACTTCACATGGATCTATCTAAAGTCCTTTCTTTACTATCTTGTAAGCCAGGTCTACTACTCCAAATGGTACACTATCCACTCGGGATAATTGAAACACTTAGTAAGATATGATATTGCATGCATACCTTAAATCGAGATCCACGATAGTAGATATTCTCATTCCTCTATCATCCTATTGTTCCTTTGTTAGCTAAATGAGCTTACCTTTGTCAATTTTCTTGATTTCCTTGGGTTGGCAACCAATAGGAAATCAAGTGATAAAAAACCCTTCAATTTACCATTCACACACAACTTATTGAATGAAGCATCAATCTCAACTTTACACAGATCTTTAATTTTGCAATGAATAAATGTGCAGACGTCTTTGGTGTAGGGAATCTTCATATTCCTAAGGAAGAGATAAAAAGGATAAGCATGAATAATGATCCTTTTGGGTCATGAAATGTAATAATGAGACCATTTGTAAGGTCAGTTGGATCTAAGGTGATGTTATAAACCTAGATGCCAAATTGAACCAAAGGTCCTAGTTAGGTTGAATAAGTGATTTATTAGAGAATTATTTTTTTTTGGTCTTGAAATGGATATATTTCATCCATTTTGTCTTTATATTGGTCTTACATGTGCATTAGAGAAAAATTGTAAATGTTGTCATGAAAAATGTAAAAGTTGTCATGCAACATTGAAAAGTTGCTTGACAACTTTTTCAAAAGTTGCTTGAAAGTGCAAAATGGTGGCTAACCATTTGAAAGGTATTTATAGCTATTGAAAAGAGTCTATATAGACACAAAGAGGTCTAACATAAATATTATATCAGATTGTATGAAAGTTTGAAGAAATCAATAAACAAACCTTGAATTTCTAGAAATTTCATTGTATTATCGCGTGGTACGAACTTGTACGATCTAAGCATGATTTAATTCAGTAATTTTGTGATAGTGAAATTTTTATTCTATCTGATTCTTTTGGTTTGTAGGGATTTGAAAGTCTTTTGTGAAAGTTATTCAAGTTTTGGGGTTGACTAGTCTAGATAGCCCTGAATTTGAGGGATTTTTGGAAATGACCCTCTAACTTGCACTCCCATCGTGGGAAACACATGGCCCAATGAGGAATGAAATTTATGGGATTTCTCTTAGATATTCTGGGATCGCAGGGTGAGGGATGTTGGTTTTCTATGTTTCCAAGCAAGCCCTAGGCGAAACATCTCTATGTGTTTAGCTAGGAAAGTTGGAGAAAGTGGAGACAGTCGATCAATTTAATTGATCTGACTTGGTGAGTGGGTGTTTTGGGATTAGTTTGAGATAGGATAATATTTATGAGGCCTTGGGAAGTTTCTGAGAACCCATTCTCTCATACTTTCTTTGTTATCGATGCCCATTCTAACATATTAGGCATGTGAACCTAGTAGGTGTTTGGGGGTGCAAGATTAGTTTATAACCAAGCACTCTTGGAATCCACAAGAGTTTGATAAAGGGTATGTAGGTCTATGAGTTCTCACCAAGTTGTTTAGAATTTTTGGAGTAAATCTCAAAAATCTAGTGGGTTAGGGCTAGTAGGAATTCTGGTTTGAACTGGAAAAGTTGTGTTGTGGGTGTGAGAGGATCCAATAGGGAGTTGAATCTCAGTGTTTGGGGTCTCTAGTGATTGTTTCCACCACTTCCTTGAAGACCCTAATAGTGTAGGGTAGTTTTCATTAGTTGGTCTCATTTAGGAGATTGATTCCTAAAGAGGAAGTATAAGACTAAGAGAGTCTTAGAGAGAAGTTTGGGGTGTCTAAGAGACAAGTAGACCCTAAAGTGAAGTAGTGGATGTGCACTCTACACTAGGTGGTATCATAGCCACTAAGATCCTAATTGGAAGGCATGAGTAAGACAATATGTCTAACATTGAAGGCAATGATGGGGATGGATTCCCTGTGAATGTAACCAGCACGGAGTTGGCTAAGATGCTCAAGGAGCATATGGAAAGAAGCAAGAGGATGGAGGATCTAGAAAGATTGAAATATAAACAAGGACGAGAGATTAATGTTGATGAGGAATCAGAAGAAGAAGATGAGGTAGAAGAAATAATAGCACCAAGAAGACTAGTGGTACCTGATGACCAAAGATTGTTCATAGAAGCCCTTGAGAGGGTGGGGAGAAACGACTCCAGGAAAGATCTACCCATGTTTGCAGTAAAGATGGATGTAGATGAATGCATGGAATGGATAGAAGCCCTAGATAACCATTGTAAGTGTGAAGACACTCCAGATCACCAAAGAGTGAAGATAGAAAAATAAAAAATGAAAGGGAATGCATTAAGTTGGTGAAACTTCTTCCAGAATGAAAGGGTTGAGAATGAGAAGAAACCTATTACATCTTGGAAAAGGATGAGAGAAAAATCAAGAAGCAATTCATCCTAGAAGACTATGACATAGTGATGCATAGAAAGTTTCATGGTTTGAGGCAAAAGGACCTTTATGTGAATGCCTGTACAGAGGAGTTTCACAAACTCACTCTTAGAGCCAAGACCTTTGAAATAGAGAAGCAGAAAGTTGCTAGGTAGATGAGTGGGCTGAGGTACTACATTCATGATGAAATCACCATGTTCGATCCAGAATTAGTGCATAGGTGTTTCCAATTAGCACTCAAGGTTGAAGAGAAACAAAAAAGGAAGGGTGATCAACTAAGATGAGGAAGAGGTGGTAACTTCATTAGAGGAAGAGGGAGAAACAATGTTGGTGGTCCCTCAAACATATTCCAAGGAGAATCTAGTAACCAGGAAGGACAAGAAGGATAATCTAGTCAAAGAAGTGGATTCAAGGGAAGAAGAGGAAATAGTAGATGATATTTGGGGGTAGGAGTTCAAGAGTGTTTACAAGAAGATGTTTCAACTGCAATCAAGTGGGGCATCAAGCCTCAAGGTGTCCAGAGAAGAAAATAAACAACAATCAAGGTGGAGAGAGGCAGATACATCTAACTCAAGAAGATGACACACAAAGCATACAAGGACCAAGAGGAAATGTAGATCTAGAGAAAGGTGAATTTTTTATGTTCAATAGAGCTTTATTGAAGGCTCCTATAGCTAAAAAAGCATCCCAAAGGAAGGCTTTATTCAGGAGATCTTGCAAGGTGAAAGGCAAAGTATGTAAGGTAATTTTAGATTCAGGCTCCATTGATAATCTTGCATCTGTTGAGATGGTTAGTAAACTTGGATTGAATAAAATACCCCACCCTAACCCCTATAAGGTATCTTGGTTAAATAAAGAACAACATGCTATGGTAAATGAATAGGTATATGTGGAGTTTCATATAGGAGATTACCAAGACAATATTCTCTGTGATGTTGCAGAGATGGGTGCTTGTCATATATTGCTTGGAAGACCATGTAAGTATGAAGTGAATTCCAAGCATGATGGAAAGAATAATGTCTATAAGATGACCAAGCGTGGAGTAGAATACACCATGAGATCTTTGCCTAATGATGAAAAAGAGATACACCAAGTAACTAGTGTATTGGTTGTTGGAGAAAAGGAGTTAATGAAGACTCTTAAGGAGAAGAGTACTCTATGTTTTTAAATTAAGAAGAGTACTCTATTTATTCAACCTAACTAGGAACTTTGGTTAAATTAAGGAGATTTAGAGGAAAAAGTATGTCTATATAAAGAATGAGAAACAAATAGAGAATTATGAATACATAGGCCGACAAATTGAACATAGAAGAAGTTGAAGAATGACATTTACCGAGCAGAATAGAGAAACAAAGATTGAAGAATCTACAGTTTGAGAAAGAGATCAATGGAGTATGTGATACCATTATTCAATTGAGCATAAAGGATATGACACAAGAAAAGGTAGTTGCTATATTTACACATCAAATTTTATTATTGCTTATTAATATTTGTAACAAAGAAATATTTTAGCCGAGCAGATTTAAGAGTCCTATTTGTAAAACCTAGACTTAGGTGGCACTCCAAAAGAGTGTTTAAAGACCTCTAACAAGGTCACTCCTAATAGGGTGATGATCTTAACAAACGTGAGGTAAATCCCCTAACAGGGTCAAATTTAGCAAATGTGTTTGTAATCTTTAACATGAAAAGTTATTAACCGAGCGTACTTCAGAAGGGTACATTTTATTGTGGGTTACAATTCCCACAAAGGTTTTTCCAAAATTGGGTTTCCTCATTAAATTCTGGTGTTAACTGATTTAAATATGATGTCAACATATTTAAATATGGAGTTATATGAGTTAATTTGATGTTGATAAGTTTGAATGATTTATTTTCATAAATGAGATGTATTGATGTTTAAGTTATTGAGTTATTTGGAGAAGTGGTTATTTACCATATTCAGTATTATTGAGTGGATCGGTGAGTTCAGTTGGAAGTGTTTAAGTTTTGATTTTTCTAATTCACCCCCGCTCTTAGTGGAATACCAATTGGTATCAGAGCTAAGTTACTCTGAAGTGATAAGTTTAAAAGGACTTGAGTTGAGATCTAAATATGTATAAGAGGGAAGCACCAAATCTGAATAGGGATCATTTATCTACATGGAAAATTAGAATGAGGTTGCATGTGTCTAGAGTAGGAGAGTAAACAATTCAATTTCTTGATAATGAATATGTAGCATTGACTATTGAACCTTTGACTATCAGTGAGAAAAGACAGAAATAAGAACACACACAAGTTATGATTGAGATTTCTTCTACACTTACTATATAGTCGTAAAATGGAAGCATTTCCATTGTAGACATGTTTAGACTTCTGAGTAAGTGTTTTGGGGTCATGGAAAGCACCTTGAATGGGTTCCTGATCTTGACATGGCTTCCTCCCTGTTCTGTTCCTCTTTCCACTCATGTTTGGCCTGATTTATGCATTCTGGATGGCAGACTGGTGATTCTGGGCTTTAGGGTCAAGGTTGAAATTTTAGGTCTATGTCGACCTCAACCTTGATCTAGGTTAGGGTCAACCTCAACCTTGACCCAGGGTTTAGATCCTGGGGTCTTACAGTTTCAGGAGGTCGGCCTTTGCAAAAAGTATTTCCCACTTCCGGGTCGGCTGTTTCAGGTTCCGAAGCGTTGATTCCTAAATTATATTTAATATAGGTCCTTTTCTAGGGGCATGGGTCTAATTAGAATTTAATTTTCCTATGTATGCCTCCTTACAAGATTTTTTCCTAATTTCATATAAAAGGAAGCATTTCTCTCTCATTTTCTCTAAAGTCTTCTAAGTGCAAAAAGATCTAATCAAGATTTTGTCAAGAAGCATAAAGTCCAAGCATTCATTGCCAAGCTTTCAAGGTGTTCAAGTCTTCTCCTCAAGCATTAAAGTTCTCCATTGAAGATCAAGGATTCAAGCTCTCAAGCCTTTGAAGGGATTAGGTGCAAACATTCAAGATTCATCATCCAAACCCTAGATCTAGTCATCATGGTGGTGTGATCTTCCTTGAAGATCCTTTGTGCCTCTTCAAGACTCTTTCATCATCTCTTCAAAGTTGATTTCAAGCATACAATCATGGATGTTTATGGTTCATATTGAGCTCATGCTTTCATATTTACATACTTACATACATTCGAATTTCAATTACATATCTATTGAATATCATAGCTTCATTGTTAGATTCAATTCTACTACTTGCTACCATACTGTACTTTATTGATTTCAAGGTTAATTCCTAAATTGGGGTTTGACTAAGGAAAACCCCTCCCCTACAACAAATCAATCTTCTTTTTCTTGTAGGTACAGGTACAGAATAGTTGATTTGAACCCAGATTTGGATACCCTTTTTGGAAAACTTTCGATATCCGCGAACAAAGTCACTTTCAGATCTGTGCAGGTCAGGGTTGACATTATTGGGTCAAGGTTGACATTTGTGGGTCAAGGTCAACCTTTTTCGTAAGACGACATCGGAATGGAAAATGATTTCTTGGTTTTGTTTGTCTCTGCATTTCAGTTCAGTATCAACTGTCAATTTTTCCAGAAACAGTCTATAGACCTCAGAAAATAGCATTCTTTGATCTGTAATATTTTAAGGTTAGTGCATTTCTCCTATCTCTTCAATTATAGTCATATATCATTTCTATACATAGAATTAACAGAATTTAAGGTATCTCCTTTATTATTCTCTTTTCCAAATAGTTGATTCATTTGTGCATTAACCCTTCTCTTGGGTTGATCAACTTGGATCTCCCATTTGTGCATTTGAGGACAAAAAAGGAACATCTTATCTTCTCC